>JAIUZE010001616.1:0-20407 GCA_022085475.1 Heliosperma pusillum
CGATATGATACTTGATTATTATTTATCTGCAATTAGTCACATGATAGGATGTTTCCCGTGACTGTTTGATTATATGGTTGGTGTCGTGTTGACTAAGTACCCATAGAGAATTATGAGTATATGGCGTCTTGACCATTCTAATTCTAAATGAGTAGCTTGGACCATGACATTGATAGGCCCGTACTATCTTTAACGAGTATATAGTTCACAGCTTTATAGCTTTTGTGTCTCGGCTTGGTGGGTTTATATCCAAGTCGGGGCATGGCTGCCTGATCCGTTTTGGGACTGGAGTCAGCTTAAGTACTAGCCATCTCTGCTTAGGGGGTCGCCTAGTAGAGTTTCTCATAGACGGTTATGTCATGGGACGGGGAACGTAATAGCTGTTGTCGCTAGGTCTGATCAGTCTAGGACTAGGATGTTTTCCTACCTTGTGGTATAGCCTCGAGTTACAGAAGTCGACTATTGGCCGTGCTAAGAACTTATGCCTGTTTGTAGAAGTATCAGTCTTTCATGTTTGTATGATTCTATGAGTTTTAGAAGGGTGAGATGCAAGCCGGCTAGGATGGATAGAGTTTGGATTACCGGTTGTTAACTGATTCACATGATTACGTGGTGATTAGGGTTTGAGTGTATCATGGCCATGTTTCTGAGAGGAACCTCTGAGCTAGCATACCAGCTTCCCTACCTCGAGTTATAGTTTATTATCGGTTCACATGATAGCTTTCACATGCTAGGTTATTTGTTAGTTATCTGTTTCATAACATGAAAAGCATATCATATATGTTTAAGTTTTGTATTTTCCATATACATTGCTTTTATGTTATTCATGTTTCATTAAACTCGACATTTCGTGGCTGGGAGGACTCGGAGTTACTCCCCACTGACTGTGGCTTCCGTGTTTATATTTAATGCGGTCGAACAGGTGGTGAATGCATACATTGGGTACATTGACGAGCTAGCGAGCGAAGTATTACCTTGGACCTATATTCGGTTCTTAGATTGTATATTATTATACACTCTTTCATTTCCGTATTTATACGGGAGATATGTCTCCCGTCTTGTATATTTCTTTTGTAGAATATTATTTCCGTATTTTGTAATGACCTTTTTTATTTATGACACCCTTGGTTATGTATTTAAATTATTTTTTCTTTCGGAAATTTGAGGGTGTCACATCACATGCTAAAACAACTTCAATGAAGTAGCAATCATGCATTAAACAACTTAGAACGGATTCACATGCTTAACATTATATTTGTCAAACGGCGTTTTCATTTCATAATCGTCGTAGCTACGCATTCCTTCGAATAACATTACTTAATTAGTAAGGGCCGTTATCAAAACGGGAGGGGTTGGGTGTTCAAGTAATGAACTTCCCAACACGTACCTTCACCCCTTACTTAAAATCAATGGTATCCGGATGTCCGAATCCATTTCGTCACGAGAGTCTTCAAATGAGTGTTTAGGGAGGCAAGTCTCTAAGCTTTATCACTCGTATTCCATTTGCACTTTGCTTTCGATGAAAGGTGTAAAGTTGACTTGAACGGTTCCAAGTTCCCACAAAACTTGGTGGCGACGCCTATTCAACCTTAATTAGGTTCGGGTTAAACCACATGTCGATATGCCCCGTCGGTACCATGCTAGCGATCCCAGGGGGTCGTCCACAACACCGGCATAAAATTTTACCGACGGCACGATGAAATACTAACAAAACCTTATCGAAAAGATTAGGAGCGGAATGAAGGCCGAAGTCCTAAGAGTAGCAAATCGATAAAGAGTTAACTGGAAAGTAACGACAAAGGAATGATCAACATAGATATATTTTATTTCCGAAAGAAATCTTATCAAGATAGGTAAGAGAGGAATGAGCGATAAATTTTACGGTTGAAAAGGAGGAAAAACCTATGCGATAGGGAAATGCTAAACCCTCTGGTCCAAATACCAAAGCCATCACGATCGACTTCTCAGGCAATTTACCACACCCAACATGTAACCACACCTTTTCGAAGGACTTCCTTCAATCAACATCACCAACTCCACCAACAAACTAGACTTCAAAAGAATGTAACTCACCTCAGCTAAACCTTAACGACTTCCAATCACTAAACTCTACAAACATCATTTACAAACACAAGATCAAAGCTACTAACTAAACTAACTAATATCCAACTAGCATCCTGTAATAACCCGGATTATTGAACAAAGAAATACCTTAATAATAAATAAATCACCAGAGTATAAAGATGAAACAAGTGTTAAGGTGGTGGAAACACCTGACCGATCCGGATCGATACTCAAAACCAAAACAAAACTAATATATTATTAATAATCCTTAACTTAAATAAATTTCTAAACAAATTAGTCTTTTTGCCACAAGTCTCTCCAGCCCAACATCCAGACAAGCAGCAACCAATTCAACCTGAGAATGGGGGGTCGACAATCACTTGGGAGTAACTAGGTGCTCTCCCAGTCATGTTTACAACAGGCTGAATTAATGACAATCTATAACAACAGACAGTAATCATACATGACATGTGAAGCAATCTATACAATATGACGTACATTCGAACTTACAAAGACGGAACCAAAACCTATATGAATGAAATCCTGCAGATCTATACCATATGTGACCACTAGACCATGAATACATTTAAGACCCATAGTAGCACACGATCCATAACAAAATAAGGCACAATGCTAGCATCATAGCATAGCGAATAGAGCGAACGCTCATTTGAGCGTATAACCACCGCCTCTAACTTGTTAGAGCGTATAACCACTGCCTCTGGCTGACGGAGCGTATAACCACTGCCTCCATCAGTGTGGAATGTATAACCACTGCCTCCACGGTACTATGTATATCGTATAACCACTGCCTATATGTCTAAGCCTGGCCAGACTCTCGATGCATTAACTTTACATCGAACGACACTCGAGGACCATAGCATATAACCACTGCCTCTAATACCCCCTCGAACATAGACCAAAATAAACCCCTCAAGGGCAGCGTTTGTTCATTCCGAATAGTATATAACTGATACTACAGTCATCTATTCAACCAGCAACAAACAAATGCACAGTACAACTGAATGTACATACGAATGCGTGAACCACGTCACGACTCAACATAGGAACAATATAACTGACTGCCGAACAATGCGTGAACAACATCACGACTCAACTCAAGAACAATATAACCGACTTTTGAACATACTATATGAATAAGAGTAACCAATACGATATGCAAACATAATGTTATAGTCCAACTGACCATAACACCAAACATAAGCAAGCACAAATAACCAAAGGTTATAGTACGTGAACCTATAACATTACACCTCTAAGGTCATGTTATAGTTCAAGCTACCATAACACACGACACAGAAATATATTACATTCCATGTTATAGTAACTCCTACTATAACCTTCACTTAACCCTAGTGAAGTTATAGTTGTAGGTTTATTAAACTCGATATTAGACATTTATAATATCAATTTACTAATAGTTTACTCTTAAACCATTTAGACCTTATGCATGCATAACAATAAAACAAAGATTAGAAGAAACATTTTTCCTTACATTGAATATGAACAATATGGGCACAATATTTGGACACCTTCCAAATATTGTTCTTGAGCTTAAATAAGCAGGATGAACTTCCAAGTTCTTAGTATAAGAACACTCCTATTAGTAGCACCAAGACAACCCTTAATCTCTTAAATATTACTACTCTAAAATAATATTCAAGACTCCCTTAATATGAACTAATAGATATATTACTACCCTTAGTAATGATATTATTAGTGTAAGAACACAAGAAGAATTTCTTAAATTTCTTTTAGTGAGAGATGGAGATTGTAGAGAGATGAGTATACTACTAAAAAATGAGATTAAGTGGTAAGAATAAGAGGAAAACTAGTCCTCTTATTCATGCATAGGAGACCGGCCACACAAGGCTTCGGGGAGGGTGAGCATGCCACTCTTTTTTCTCTACAAAGTAGTAGCTTAGGGTCTAGTTTAGGTAGGTAATCATATTGCCTAATTCTTAATTAGAACAACCATAACTACCTAAATCCTACCCTAATGCCCACCAAAACCGGTGCACCATGTATAACATGGCTGTCCATTTTATTTTGTGATTTTGTTATTTGTCACAAATGTCACATATGACATGTAATATGTAATTTTGCTTATAAATTTGCATTCAACTAATTTAAATGCAAATTCATAACTAATAATTAGACTTAACATTTTAAGTCACATTTTATAATTACATATAAATAAAATGGGTCATCTCATATTTGGTTAAAATAATCTACAACAATTTGTAATTATAATCAACCAATTTAGCTTATCTCAAATGTTTCATAAACATAATGCATTCTTAGTAATATAACAATTAAATTACTAAAATGAATCTTATTTAATCATATTACAATAAGATATAGCTCTCAGTTTAAACATGTTCAAATTAAGGGATTAATTAATCTGTATCACTATTCGATTAATTAATGTACATGATTAGGGTATTCTCCTTTATGTGTGACCTCAAATGATCAACTGATCACCACTGTCATACAACAGTAACGTCAAACTCAATTGAGCCAATCGTTACCGATTTATGTTGACCAGTTGACTATAATATTCATCATCCCTTTGTATTCTTATTATTGAGATTTAATTATATGATCGCACTATTGTTGAGGACACTTAGTCCAACAATCTCACACTTATCCGACACAAGTGTGCGTCATCAATTCTCTTATCCTATTACAATCTTCCACTCAATGCAAGGTGTCTTACAGTTCGTACTTGCATTTGATCATATCATGAGTGGTTTCCTCGATTTGGAGAGTAACTGTCTGACCGGAATTATCTACCATAGATACCTTCCGAGCGTGGCCACGCATTTTCAGCTTACTCCTCCTCAAGTGGCCTTGAGATTTTAAAACAACCCTGACAAGGGATGGACAAATCCTATCGTACTATTCACTTCGAATAGCCACAACTCATCATGACCCAAAAGATGCTCATTTGACCCCAGTTACGAAGGTGGTAGAGCATAAATCAAAGTCACTCTGAAACTGTGCCACCTTAGGCGAACAATCTTTATTCCAAGAATTGACTAAAAAAGAATACTATAGTAGCTCTTGCCACGACCAGGCTACAAGAATTGCCAGAACTCTATAAGCGGTCACTGCCCGACAGGTTGTCCCTTACAGTATGTCTAAGTGATCGACTGGTCATCCCTTATGACCCTATGGCACTTGAACTTGCCATCAATCGCATCACACTCTAGTCACTTGGAGACGTCACCTTATATAAGCAAGTAGGGGTCAATGCTATGTTAATCCAGTCCACTTTAATGAGGTTCAATAATTGTCTCCACAAACCATTTGGATATACAAAGCACGAAAACGAGTTTTAGAAACTCAAACGATAAATGTGATTATCATTTATGAACAATCAACACAATGTTATTGCTTCATATCATATAATCTAAAGTTTATTTCGTCCATGACAATTCATCACGATCTTATTAAATGCAATAAAGGCTTGGGTAGTGAATATACCATATATTCATTTATTCCAACCTTGTGAATTGCTTTTTCCTTCCATTCAACGTTATTCTTAATAACATGAATTCATCTACGTACATGTCTAGATCTCTATCTAGTGTTGGGGTCTTTAACTTGAAAGATGCTCCCACTCGTTATCATGATAACTGATAGGTATTTAGATGAAAGGATCTACCATAAGTTCCTTGTACGCCACCTTATCCTCATCATAATGCACTAGGTCTCTATTTGTAGAATTTATAATGATTGACTCTTCAATCATCCTTTTAGTTATTCGGTTCTTGTATAACAAAGGTACGCCTAGGATTTCGATGAAACCTTATAAGTTTGGAAATTTGGGTTTGTGTAACTTTTACCACATATCCAAATTTTCTCTACCAAACACAAGAATGAATCCCTATTTCTCCTTGAGAGCCCTATGGATGTTCTTGTAGGCTATCCAATGACACTCATTTGGATTGATTTGTTATAGGCTTGTCATGCTCCTAGCATACAATTCATTTAGGTACGTGCATGTTATGGCACACATGATTGGCCTAATGGTGGAAACATTAGTACTCATGTGATCAACAACTTTTAGGTTCAGTGGATGACTATGACTCTTTCATAGTGATCCCACTTTCATCAACATGAATAACCTATTTTAACTTGTTGAAATAGATTAAGGATCTTGTCGATATAAGACACTTTTCTAAATGCCAAACTAAAATCTTCTATTCCACAATAGATTTTTATTTTAGTATACAAGTTGCCCTCTTTCATCCAGAATTAAAATCCTCAAAAAAGGTAATATGAATACGTCACTCACAATGAGTGATACGTCATTCACGTGGAAAACAATTTCTCCCACTGAACTTCATGTCTTTACATGATAACTTTAACTCCCACTTAACTTCATGTTTATACATGACTTTAAATTCCCACGGAACTTCATGTCTATACATGACTTTTCGACAATTCGAGTGAAAATCTTCTTATATCTCATAATAGAAAACATCCTCATATCGTCTTGGTAGATACCATAGGCATGTGTCATGTATACATCCTATTCCAAATCCCTATTTGGACATGTGATTTTGTTGTGTATCTTGTACACACCTATTATGAGGTATTTAAGTGATGATATGGATCTAAGCATAGTTACACATTAACTTAGCTTTTGCAGACATTTTCATGTATTATTGGACACCTCCAAATAAAACATCTTCATGTCTATGGAATGATTTATTGGACAATTCCAAATATACATTTGCATAGATTCCACATAGTTTCATAAGTCTCTATAGAAAAACGAAATTTAAAATTTCTTGGTACTTCCACTTCATAGATCATAATCTTATTATATCAAGAACATTTTCTTTTGGTCTCGTCGCTAGTCTAAGGATTCACCTAAGAACGCTTTCTTTTGGTCTCCTCACTAGTCTTGAGTCTAACCTAAGAACACTTTTTTTTGGTTTCCTCACTAGTTCCTAACTAGTTTTACGTTGTGGCTTATTTTCTCCCACTCTATCTTTATAAAAATACAACTATTTTCTTTAAAGATAACCTTATGAGCCACAAACAATTTTTTACTCATACACATGAGGTAGGTAGAAGTATCACAACATGACCTTTATTGATCTACTAAAGACTTTATTGTTACGACATTGAATCTTAACATTAAGATAGACTAGTTCTATAAGCTAAAGAGGTGGACTCATATTCAAGTCAATTACAATCTTTATAAGTGGTGTGGCCAATTGGTTTGGTAGACTCCCTACTTTGAGTTCAATAACTCAATTTGACTTAACAATTGATATTTCAAAGTGAGAATCGAATTCTTAGCTTTTGAACTTATTATAATGATCCAATCATCATAATACTAACGTGATAAATTTGAGTCGATACAATTTATGTTATTAGTGCAAGTGGTTATAATGACAAGTTCTTAGAACAATAAAAAGTTTCCACAAACCGAGTGACTTGGGTTAAAAACCATGTCACTAAATCCAATTACAACCAATGTCAATAAAAGGAATTAAACAAATTTCCATGTCAAACAAGGAAATTATAAAAGTTCTAAAAACAATATCTCAAAATACATCCCAAAATTAAGACAATTCAAAATGAGACCAAGCTTCCATAGGTCTTCAATCATGAGTAGCTACCTTAGCTTCCCTTGAAAAGCCTTCTTAGGCTTGCTTGTCCTTGCCTTTATCCTGGCTAGGATGCCCTTATTACAATTAAAAAGGGTAAGAATTACAACTCATATCTATATACCAAAGTTTAGATCATAACATAAACGATAGGGATAAATATTTACCTACTGGAAAAGTCTTTCCAGTTTTAAGATCTCCAAGATACTTAGAGCAATTCCTCTTCCAATTTCCTATGCCATTACAATAATGGCATTTTTCCACATTGAAGGCACCCTTCTTGGGCATGGGAAAGCTATTCTCAATAGCTTTACCTTTTCCCTTGAAGGTGGAGGGTTTCTTCCCTTTATTACCATCTTTCTTGAACTTCCCCTTGCTCTTATTATTAATATGGAGTACATCCTTAGAGGTGCTAACATTTAGCCCCATGTCTCTCTCAGCTTGCACAAGCATCTTGTGCAATTCATGGAGAATGGTTTTCATGTTTTGCATATTGTAGTTTACCCTTAACTGCACTTATGCCTTGATTTTCCCCAAGGAGTGTAGTACATGGTCAAAAGCGTGTTGTTCGGGAATGTCAACCCCTTGCAATTTAAGAGTGTCGATATGCTTTATCAATTTGAGTACATGAGGGATAACTTTTTAGCCCTCTTTAAGATTCATGTCGAAAAAACGCGGAAGCCGTCTCATATTGAATGATCCTAGAAGCTTGTGAAAACATGGTCACAAGTTTCGTATAGATCTCATAGGTCGTGTTCATCTTTATAGCACTCCTTTGGAGATCGGCCTCCATCGAGAAGGTCAAAACATTTTTGATCACGGCGGACTCTTTATGGTAAGCCTCATAGGCTCGCCTTGCGCCGGCGGTTGACCTTTTATTAGGTGTGGTGGGAGAGGTTTCGGTAAGGTATCGAAGCTTGTCGTCACCTTCCGCGGCTAAGCGGAGTTGCGCATCCCAATCGGCAAAATTAGCGCCATTCTTTTCTAACTTGGATCGATCCATGAAGGATCGAAGCCATGACACGATCCGTGAGAATTGGAGCATTGGTGGTGGTGGATGAATTAGCGTTTGCCATTGCGAATTAAACAATATTAACTACAAATTTTAGAAATAAAGGAAATGTCAACATTTATCATTTTAAATACTTGTAAACATTTTAAACAAGTTTTAACATTTAAATAGTGACCTCTACCCAACTACTCCTATTATAAATGATTCCGAGATCCAAGTTCATATCAACTTGGGCACGGTGAGACGATTCATCCCTCATTAACATAATTCGGTGGATTAACTCTTTAATCGATTCTACATTAGAACTCTCGGTCGATAGTATTACTTTAATATTTATCCTAAACCCGGAACACATGCGGCTACGGTCGCGAATACTTCTGTTAAGCTCAATCCAAATTTCGAAATAATAACCTTTATTACCCCACTTACCCAACGTAACAAGTTTAGCACCCCGGTGAGCCGAGCCTACTTCCTTGCGAAATTGAGATTCATGGGTTCTACATTTGGTAAGGCTTGATCTCAATTATTTATCATGAGAGGTCATGTCAATTTATTATCTATCTTGTTTAAGTGAACTAAATCGATGAATTAACTATAATTTTAATTGACACAGTCGAATAATCGATAAAATATGCATGTCATGTTATGACGATTTGGCAATGCATGCAAACATATTAAATAACATGCAAGCATAAAGATAAAATTCCTAGTATGACCTTTCCTAGAATAGAAAATCATATAATCTATTACAAATTCGGAAACCAACTTCTTTGGTCCCCTGAACTTCATAAGCACGCCTCCCAAGGTCAGCGTCTCTCTCTCGGAACTCGTTTCCGAATGACACCGTCTTTGGGAAACTCCGGTATTACAAATAATTACAAAATATATAATAAAATTACAATAATTTTTTATTATACATTTGTAAAATAAAATAATACAATAAAAGTGATACGAGATCACAATAAATTATAACCGAATCAATATTCCTTTACATTCCGGGTAATATCGATTAAAACTAACGCCATACAAGAAATAAATTACATAATTCCAAATTACATAAACCAAAATATGACATTCATAATAAAAATGCAGCATAATAATATGTATAAAACATGCTCATTTTAAATGCCAAAACGCCCTATATATATCACGGTTTATATCATATATAACCCGGTTTTCCGGAAATGCATGATAATAACATTTTAAAATCACCAAACAATACTTAAATCATATTTAAATCCAAGTTAATTATCCCAACTGACTTAGGACTCAAAAATTAGTTATCACTCAATTCTTAACAATAATTCAACTTGTTGTTGTATAATTGCTCATAGTTAGACTTTAAAATCATATTTTAATAAAATAAATCCAAATTTAATTACAATAATTAAAAATTTTGAATTTTAAATTTTTGTACATTCTAGAACATTTCCATGACACTCATAATGTCAAATATCATGGTTAAAAAGTTTGAATCGATTTTGAGAAAAATCGGTTGCGCTTTATCGGTTTTATCAAATAAAATACTTAAAGCATATGAAAATTAATCAAATAAAATTTTCAACTTAAGATCTGAAATGTGGGACATTTATGCAACCAGGAGAAATTTTCTCATGACATAAAATTTATTTTAGCTATATTTGCTAAATAAGTCACTATTTATGCCATTTTTACATTAAAAATTCATAAATCATGCTAGACAAATCGCATTAGTCTCAAATTTTTCACTCTATCAAAAAAACATGCATGTGACAACAAACTAAAATTTCATGGTCAGATTTAAAGCGGAAGTATTTTAAACCATTTGACCTTTATTTATTCCTTTTTATCATATAAATATCATAAATTATACGAAATAAGTCCACTTCACACGAAATTTTACATACAGTAAGTAAAATGCATGTCTGATATTTTGTAACCATTTCAAGGTCAGAAAATAAGTTTAACTATTTTTATCATTTTAAACATCATTTTACTCATTAAAATGTAATAAAAACACTAAAAATCATATTTGACCAATATAAATTTCCATAAATCATCAAAATGACCTAAAATCATATTAGGACCAGAATATATTAACATGAAAATAACTTTGGGATTTTATCTCATAAAACACAAATTATAAGTTTTCTTTAAGTTACATTAACTCGAAAAAACTATAAATCGATTATGCATGGAACAACCAAAGCTCTGATACCACTTGTAGGTTTCTTAAACTCGATATTAGACATTTCTAATATCAATTTACTAATAGTTTACTCTTTAACCATTTAGACCTTATGCATGCATAACAATAAAACAAAGATGAGAAGAAACATTTTTCATTACATTGAATATGAACAATATGGGCTCAATATTTGGACACCTTCCAAATTAATATTGTTCTTGAGCTTAAATAAGAAGGATGAACTTCCAAGTTCTTAGTATAAGAACACTCCTATTAGTAGCACCAAGACAACCCTTAATCTCTTAAATATTATTACTCTAGAATAATATTCAAGACTCCCTTAATATGAACTAATAGATATATGTAATAGTCGAACATTTCTGTGAATGCTATTTTGATCTAAGTGGTCTTATTCTGTGTCCCCACCAACAGGAGTGGCTTCGTCTACCTCCTCGTCTTCCTCTGCTTGTTCCCTACGTTGTAGAAATGCTCCTTCTCAATCTGAAGTGAAAGGCGTGGCCCGCCGGTTGTTGGAACGACGTGAGCCGGGGGCCCCTGAAACTCTTGAAGAATTCAGGCCTGACCCGGCTCGCGAACCCGCGGATCCATTTATCCATTTGCAACTCCTTTGAAAATGCCGACGGCACAGCACATGTCATCATCTTTAGACTTCGATCAGTGTAAGAACACAAGAAGAATTTCTTAAATTTCTTTTAGTGAGAGATGGAGATTGTAGAGAGATGAGTATACTACTCAAAAATGAGATCAAGTGGTAAGAATAAGAGGAAAACTAGTCCTCTTATTCATGTATAGGGGACCGGCCACACAAGGCTTGGGGGAGGGTGAGCATGCCACTCTTTTGTCTCTACAAATTAGTAGCTTATGATCTAGTTTACGTAGGTAATCATATTGCCTAATTATTAATTAGAACAACCATAATTACCTAAATCCTACCCTAATGCACACCATAACCGGTGCACCATGTATAACATGGGTGTCCATTTTATTTTGTGATTTTGTCATTTGTCACAAATGTGACATGTGACATGTAACATGTAATTTTGCTTAGAAATGTGCATTCAACCAATTTAAATGCAAATTCATAACAAATAATTAGACTTAACATTTTAAGTCACATTTTATAATTACATATAAATAAAATGGGTCATCTCATATTTGGTTAAAATAATCTACAACAATTTGTAATTATAATCAACCAATTTAGCTTATCTCAAATGTTTCATAAACATAATGCATTCTTAGTAATATAACAATTAAATTACTAAAATGAATCTTATTTAATCATATTACAATAAGATATAATTCTCAGTTTAAACCTGTTCAAATTAAGGGATTAATTAATCTGTATCACTATACGATTAATTAATGTACATGATTAGGGGATTGTCCTTTAGGTGTGACCTCAATGGATCAACTGATCACCACCGTCATACGACAGTAACGTCAAACTCAATTGAGCCAATCGTTACCGATTTATGTTGACCAGTTGACTATAATATTCATCATCCCTTTGTATTCTTATTATTGATATTTAATTATATGATCGCACTATTGTTGAGGACAGTTACTCCAACAATAGTAACCCAAATTATAACCTTAGTTAAGCGTGTCAGGTTATAGTATCATCAACCATAACCTTCATTCAACTTGAGCAGAGTTATAGTACATCAAGCTATAACATTACTAAGTGTGCCAGGTTATAGTATCTTCAACTATAACCTTCACTTAACTCCATTAAAGTTATAATACCCTCAGCGATAACCTTCACTCAACTTTAGTGAAGTTATAGTACGTCAATCTATAAGCTTAGTTATATATGTGCAAGGTTGTAGTATCATCAACTAAAACTCTCTTCCGTCATGGGTTAGTCCTCTATAACACCATCATCGATGGGTCGACTCCACGATACAAACCGCCATGTCACCACAACGAGTGTTATTATAGTACACCGCACCATAACGTCACTTTCAAAGTTATAGCTTGAACAGGTATAACCTGGGTAGCTTACGCGCAAAGTTATAGTATAACATACTACAACCTTAGCGGTGCAAACCATAAACCCTAATACTTCAAAAGAATTAAAACCTAGCCTCTCCCACAAGGAAGAAGCCAAAACACTAGGCCACAACCAACCCTAGGGGCCGCGCCACCACAACGATGCTAGGGTTCGCGATTTGAACCCTAGTTCGCGCACCAAAGGAGTAATTGAAAATAGAACAACAATATAAACATTAAATGCAATTAAAGATGTGATTCATAAGCATAAATAACCACAAACAATTAATCATACAATCAATCATTATATCATGTTAATAATTCACTTTCTATAAACATAATTAAAGGAAAACACCTAGTTACCTTTATAACGCAATAAAGACCGCAAAATAATCTTCATCTTCATAAAAACGCCATTAATAAAGTCATACATGAATCCTCCTCCAAAACACACAAAGAAAGGCATCATCTTCTTATTCTTCTTATTTACCCATCAAATATATTAACCCTAAAGGTATGTCTAAACTCCATACAATCGAGTCCCTTAAAAATATTATGATTAGAATATATTATAGAGGTAAGAGCCAAGATTGTAAATATATAATTTATATTTGATTTAGATGAAGAAAGTTTCATAACAATGGAGTCAAAGAGAGATAATGAAAAGAGAGGACGAGAGAGGTGTTGCAGGAAGAACGTAGGCACGAAAGAAATAGATTGCGCAAACTACTTGTTAGATTAGATTTTCTATTTATAAGAGGGTTCAAGTGTGCTTTTGATCTATTAGCTCACAAGATGGATAGTCCAATTACAAATCGGACTTATTAGAATTAAAACGCTTGGGAGTTCATTTAAGAAAAGTAGTAATTAAATTCAAATAGTAAAATCGTGCACGGACATTTTAACCTATCCAAATTAGGTAAAAATGGGAAATAACCAAACTAGAGATCGTAAGCGATAAATACGAAATAAATAATTAAACTCAAAATATATTAATTTAATAAATAAATTTCCGAATAAAATTATTATAAAACACGGGGTGTAACACATTCACTAAGGTCTAACGGCAAGGAAAAATACACTATCAATGATCCACGTGAAAGATTTTTAAAACGCTCCAACATCCTTAATTCAATCATTGTTACACTCGAAGCCACAAACATAAATAATCACACCTAAAACCGTAACTACTACCAACCACGAGATGAATGGTTTACCATTCTGACTTTCTGATCCATATCAACTGAATGCTCACTATCCCAAGCTTGCAATGAACATTTCTAAATTGCAAACCATAATACCTTCAAAAAGAAAATTTATCACTTCCAAACCACAAATATCATCAAGAAAATAGCGATGCGACAACTATTTTAATCATCCAGCTTATCTTACTCAAAATGCATCGATCTCCACTTAGAAAATATTACTCAAACGATGGTCAAAAATTATAATTACCGCAAGTGAAGTCATTTAAGAATCCAACATTTGGAGACGACAAATTCCCAAAATATCTCTAAGACAAGTATTATAATACTCAACAAAAGCGAACTATCATCACGATCAACTCGATTCTCGAAATAGCACCACGACCTTAAGCTTTTAAAAATCTAAAGCCACCACGAAGGTATATTAAAAACATGAGGGTTTGATCCTAGGCTTGAGATCTAATTTACATAATCAAATACCAAGATGAAATTTGCTCGACCCAACGACAGATATTATAGGCAAGCATCCTTAAAATATAATGCATTCAGCTAAAGATAGCGGGGCTTACATCAAGAGATGAGGTGAATACTAGAATTTTGAAGATAGTCGAGTAAAAGGGGAAGATAGGTGAACACAGTACCACCCCGGCCCAAACCCTGGGTCGGGAGCATTCAATCACGATAGCTTATTAGGCTGTTTACATGGCTCACAAGTCAAGACGGGTCATTTCTAACGCATTTGTCCTCACTCATGCGCATCCCTGGAACTTTCCAGGATGTCACCCATCCTAGGAGTACTCTCAGCCAAGCACGCTTAACCATGAAGTTTTTTACATGGATAACCAGAAAAGAAAGTCCACTTTGTTGATATGAGTAGTATTTGTAATCTCTTTAAGCATTATTAATTTAAGTCTATCAATGATCTCTTTAGAGGCACCCCAGGCATGGAGTATTACACACACACCCTGTAGTAAAAAATGGGGGGTAGTATCCTTTTTGGAGGAGGGTCATCTTTTTGAAGGAACAAGTACCATGGCTGAAAATGGGAGGCTAATTAATTAAGTCCTTACAAGGCATTTCGTGAGCATTTTGGGCAAGAAATGAGGAGGCCAAGACAAGAACTTGGCAGCCAAATGAGTCATAAACAAGGACGGGCAAGCTACCTTGGCAAGGTGCAACAATTCAACTCCAAAGGGCTGGAATAATTCATGCTTGGCAGCCATGTTTATAAGGCCTAATGGTGATCACAAATCCAAAGATTCCAAGGACAAGCAACCTCACATGGTCCCTCTTATGTCTCATAAAGATGCCAAGCCAAATGAGCAACAAGGAGTGGTAGCAAAGACAAGGACATGGCTGTCCATTTGTCTCGGTCAAGACAAGAGCATAACAACCCTATTGTCTCGGTCAAGACAGTGACATGCCAGCCACATTTGTCCAGCCATAACAAGTCCAAAGACAAGGACATGGCTGTCCATTTGTCTCGGTCAAGACAAGAGCATAGCAGCCCCATTGTCTCGGTCAAGACAGTGATATTCCAGCCACATTTGTCTAGGCCAAAACAAGTCCAAAGACAAGGGCATGCCTAGTCATGACAAGGAAGAGGGGCCCCTGCCATAGACAGAATTTGTTGCCTCAGTTTGACAGCCCTTTCGCCTGTTTTATATTAGCTTTATTGTTGTCCTCTTGTTCTATTAACTTTATTACATTGTCCTCTTGTTCCTTTTAGTTGTAGCCATTAGATATAGATTTTTAGATGAATGGATAGGATGTAATGTGAGCCCCTATATAAGGAAATCACAACCCCATGTAATATTCAGTTTTTGATATTGAATTAAAAGAGTTGTGTCAAACACAAACTTGAGGGTTAGCTCAAGGAGCACCTCATCACAACCAATAGTGGCCATGCCTTTCTTGGTTGTTCGATTAAGGGAGGTTAACCTGTGCTAGCCTGTGGTTAAGCTCTCCTAATCGGCCAGGCCTGATGGTTACCCTATTGTAGGCTGTGGGTAATCGACCTACGTTTGTTAGTGAGGGTAGTTTGGTTCTGTGCTAGGCTATGAGCTAAGCTAAACTTGCTGTCCAGGTTAAGGTATAAACTTATGCTTGTCTGTATTTTGGGTCTTAATCATATCGAGCTTGAGTTAGGGAGGTAAACTTGTGTGGTTTAACTCCTTAGTTCGAGTAGGTTGTGGGTCGAGCCATGAGCCAGTCTGATGGCCCTTGGTTCACAACCATATCTTTCATGTTTTTCATAGGCTTAGGACACAAATAAACCCCCATAAGTCCTCCTTTTGTTGCTGCCACTTTTGGGACAGCCCCTTGGTTATCTTTTGGACTATGGGTCATTTCATGGGTCCTTCACAAAAACGCATAGACCCCCCTTATCCTGATCCACACCCCTCACTTGAAAAACGCAACGTCCTCATTGCGCCTGACAGCATCTGACCACAGCCATGCATTCCCAGAATCCTCCCCAGCTAGGTGGGTAACCCGGGTAATCCGGACCACAAGTCACCACACGGTCGCAGGGTTGCTCTTATACCACTTATAACACCCCGGCCCAAACCTTATGTCGGGAGCGGTTACTCATGATAGCTCTCCAGGCTGTGTACATGGCTCAAAAATCAACACAAGTCCTTTCTAGAGGATTTTTTCCTCACTCATGCGCATCCGTGGAACTTGCCAGGAGGTAACCCATCCTAGGACTACTTCCAGCCAAGCACGCTTAACCGTGGAGTTTTTTACATGGATAACCGGAAAAGAAAGTGCACTTTGTTGATATGAGTAGTATTTGCAATCTCTTTAAGCACTAGTCATTTAAGCCTATCAATGAATCTTTTCAGGGGTACCTCACGCATGGAGTATTACAAACACATTTCCTTAAAGATCGAGTTCAACAAAAACTTTCATCAAAGGAAATGGAAAGGGATAAAGGTACGAGTAAAGATATAAGGTTTAATCCATGCACTTCGTAAAACATAAGGCTCTCGCCAACCGAGTCACATTTATGAGAGTCTCCAATACCATTAGACATGGTCACAACCTCGAACCAACGTGTACTTCTTCTAGCCATCGCTTGGTCAATTTTGAGATAGTAGATCCAAGCAAGCATAACATCACTCAACACAATCAACAAACAAGTTAGAACCTAAGAAACATCAAGCAGACTAAAGACTACCACCTTATGTCCTTAAGTCTACTCATCTCTCATTCATTATTCATTGGTCATGTTATTTAAGGTTAGGGTGCACGAATATGGGTCGGGAGCGTTATAGCTATACTACCAACTGTGAAACCCCCACGATAATGCAATAATTAAAACACATAAATTTACAGCAGGAATGCGATAATTTAAACACTTTAAAAGTAAAATCGCCAATTTCACTAAATCATAAAACCATCCAACAGGACCCATACAAACATATATCAAGATGAGCAATTCAATTACATTCATGACATATGAGAAAGATAGAATTTAGTACTTCATACGATCCTAAATCAGGATAACACGATATAACCGATAAACCAATATGTATGAACCACGTGAGCATACATCAAACCTATAAACATCATAATGAATCAAATGAGAGATATTAAACGATAGAAAAATAAGCATGTGAGAACTATTATATAGAAATGATAGACTCGAAACTAGGTGAGACACACCTTAGAAATCATATAGCTACTAGATAGCTTACATGTCACCATTAGCAACCATATAACCGAAGAGGCTAGAGACGGGACAAACAATACAATACAAGTCACCTGACAACCAAAACGTACATTCAAATCATATGCAACCAACATAACATCATATTCATCCAACATATGAATAAAACAAACTCTCACGGTAAATTAAATGCACTAGCATCGGCACTATGCAAGACATGACGACCCTAGACTCTAATCCTCTCAGTAGGACTACGATTATAATATAGTCCTAATCTAAACCTGTTCAGACTCTGGGGATAAAACGTTTCCCAATTCGACATGTGGTATGACGTGCCACATCCAAGACTCGAACGACAGAAAGAAATTTTAGTACCTCAAATCCCGGAGAACAACAACAGAAGAGGCTGAAAGAGAATAAGTATACAAAATCCAGCAGAACGGCAACGGAAAGGTTGTCAAAGAATACCAGTATCTATACTCCCCTAAAACGGCAACGTAGGTATGAATTATAGCAAAATTCAAGCAAGTACGCTACATGCAATGATACCACCTCGCACGAATACAACATTTGACGGTCAGGTCAATCAATGTCATGCATTCGCCTCCGAATAACGTCGTCATACTCATACTAGTATATGCAACAATCACACGAGAATATACCCCTATCGCTTCGACATAAATTCAACAAGTATAACGGTATAAAAAGGGAATGAGATTTCAACACCATCCAACAACCACGACTCAACCGACTACTTAAGGCATACAGGACATACATGCGCAAAACAATCCAAACAACCAACATTAAACATGTAAATGGACATGATATAGGGCTACCAATGATAGATAAAAGTCCATACATGTTACATAAGCATTAAACCAAGTTTAAGAAGCATAGGCAATAAGAATCATAAAACCCATCCCAAAAAAACATGTTTGGAAACCATCTAAAACAAGGGTGAACTTTAAACGGTCATAACTACAGTTCTAGGTGTGACTTTTAGGGATTATTTAATAAGGCATCAATATGATTATTTTCTCAAATAATCACATCTATCAAACACATTCTTTAGGTGTGACTTTTAGGGACTAGTTGATCACCGCCATCTGTATGACAATAACGTCAAACTTATCTAGCAAGCCAACCGTTATTGATAAACTTTAATCAACTAATTATAATACAAAGTATACCCTGTGAACCTATAGAGATTTATTTATGTTATTGCACTAACTGTGGAGGACACTAGCTCCAACAATCTCCCACTTGTCCGTACAAGTGTATGTGCGATAACCGATTCTCATATCCATACTAAATTTCTCCCACTCAATGTAAACCAATTTGCAAAGTCCGTATTCACAAAGGTCGTAGTTTACAAGTGATCAGTATCAAGAGTGGTTTCCCCGACTAGAGAGTAACTTAACTGATAAACGAATCTTTATTCGAGCATGGCCATGCATTTCAGTTACAGCTCCTCGAGTGGCCCTGAGAAAAAACATAACCTGATAAAGGTTGGATATTTTCTTCAACTCGAATCTTGCAGATACAAGCGCAGTATGAAATGACCCAGTAAAAATCTACTTAGCCTCCTGTTACGATCGACCATGAGAAAGAAACCAAAGTCACCCAAAAACTGCCTTAATCTCAAGAGACAGTCGATAGTCAAAAGAATCGACTCTAGGAACACTATGGACGTCCTATCCACGACCTGTCACCTAATGTTCTGAAACATTTTGGACTCCATAACGTTGTCACAAAATTGTCCTGCGAGGTATCATTATAACTCGCATATGTTATCGATCAGTCAACTGTTTGAGTTATGGCTCGTTGAACCCACCATCAATCGACTTCACAGAATAATTGCCAGAGTTATCAGCTCATGTAGGCGATTATGGACCAAAACTAATATAATGTAATTCAGTTCACTTTGTGGTGTTCAATATTGTCAGTACAACCCACATGAAAAATAAAATATAAAACAATACGATGATTTCATAGATAGTTTTATGAAAAAGATACAGGTGTCTAATCCATATAAAACAACTAATACAACTCAGGAACACATTTGATTCCCATGGAAATAACGTGCCCTTCATGCTTATCATATCTCAATGGCTTAGTGAGAGGATCTGCGACGTTATCATCCGTAGCAATATTGTCTATCACTATCTCCCTTTGCTCCACGTAATCTCCGATCATGTGAGCCTTCCGATGTACATGCCTAGACTTGTTGCTGGACTTAGGCTCCTTAGCCTGGAAGATGGCACCACTATTATCACAATAGATGGTGATCGGGTCATCCGAACTAGGAACTACCTTGATTCCCCTGACGACTGACGCATCCATATAGCTTCCTTCGCAGCCTCGGAAGCAGCATAGTACTCGGACTCAGTCGTAGAATCTGCTATAACACTTTGTTTGGAGCTTTTCCAGCTGACCGCAGCGCCATTAAGAGTAAAACCGAATCCAGACTGAGATTTCGAGTCATCTCGATCCGTTTGGAAGCTAGCATCTGCGTAACCGATTGCGCATAGCTCAGTGTCACCTCCATAAGTCAATAACCAATCCTTAGTCCTCCGTAGGTACTTAAGGATATTCTTAACAACCATCCAGTGTGTTTCA
>JAIUZE010001617.1:0-124083 GCA_022085475.1 Heliosperma pusillum
CCCAGTCCAGCCCGGATGACCCGTGAGTCCCTATTTGGACTTGTGACGGTTTTTGAGTTTAGTGTTATTATTATATCATGTTTTGTAATATTTAGCAAGTGGGAAATTTAATAAGTAAATTATTTAATTAAACGGTTTTTCATAATATTATTATTTCTCACATGTTAGAAATTATAGCATGAGATTGTAGTTTAATTTGATATCCTTTAAGTCAAGCGGGTTTGGTAAGAATTAATAATTCACATGTTAGAAATTAGAATGAAATAGCATGAAATGAATGTGATATTCTTATGTTCAAGCCTAAATGGCTAAGACTCTGTTCTAGCCGGTTTGACCAAACGGGTTTGGTCAAACTAAGATCTAGTCAGCCCCGTTTTGACTGATGACCCGTCGCGGGACTCGGGTCGGGGATTTGTCTTCAAGTAAGGTTTTATTTAATTATTGAATTAGCCTTAGTAGATATGAGGCGAGATGATATTTGAATATGATTTATATGCAATTAGTCACAGTATAGGAAGTTTTTCCCGTGAATGTTTAATTGTATGATATTTGATATAGTCGTGTTGACTAAGTACTCATAGAGAATTATTGATTATATGGCGTTGTTGTTGACAATTTACTCTAAATGAGTACCTTAGACCATGACATTGATAGACCTTACTATCTTTAACGAGTATATAGTTCACTGCTTGATAGCTTTTGTGTCACTGGCCTGGGATTTTGATACCAAGCCGGGGCATGGCTGCCTAATTGCTTCCACTTTGGGAATGGAGCCAGCTTAAGTACTAGCCAACTCTGCTTAGGGGGTCGCCTAGTAGAGATTCTCATTGTACTTTTGGTATTGAGACAGGGAATGGGTTAGCTGTTGTCGCTAGGTCTGTGCAGTCTAGGACTAGGATGTTTATCCTACCTTGTGGTATAGCCTCGAATTACAGAAGTCGACTATTGGCTGTGCTAAGAACTTATGCCTTTTTCTAGACGTATTGGTCTTTCATGTTTGATGATTCTATGAATCGTAGAAGGTGAGATGCAAGCCGGCTACGGTTGATAGAGTTTGGATTACCGGTTGTTAACTGATTTACATGATAGCTTGTATGATTAGGGTTGAGTTGTATCTTGGCCATGTTTTAAATGTAACCTCTGAGCTAAAATACTAGCTTCCCTACCTCGTGGTATAGGTTGTTAACTGATTCACATGATAGCTTGCATGAGTAGCTTAGCCTTCATATGCTAGGTTATATGTTAGTTATTTGTTTCATAACATGAAAAGCATATCGTATATGTTAAGGCTTTGTATTTTCCATATACATCTCTTTTATGTTATTCATGTTTTATTAAACTCGACATTTCGTGGCTGGGAGAACTCGGAGTTACTGCCCACTGACTGTGGCTTCCGTGTTTATATTTAATGCGGTTGGCAGGTTTGTGATGCATACATTGGGTACATTGACGAGCTAGCGAGCGAAGTATTTACCTTGGACCTATATTCGGTTATTAGGATTGTATATTATTATACACTCTTTTATTTCCGTATTTATACGGGAAATATGTCTCCCGTTTTGGATATTTCTTTTGTATAATATTATTTCCTTTTTGTTGAACCTTTTTATTTAAGACACCTTCGTTATGTATTATCATCTATTATTTAGTTAAATTATTTTTTTTTTCTTTCCGCAAATTTGAGGGTGTCACATATGTAATTTTAGAACAGCAAGAAGACAACGATGAAAGTTTCTACTCACACTTTCTCCACTTCTGAAAAAATGATTTCCTATTGTCCTATTTTTAAAATGATGTGCCAATGTATATAAAAACATGGCAACAATTTCCTCTAATGACATATTTCGAGTCCCATTCAAATCTCCAATATCCCTAACCATCTCACAAAGCACGTAAAACGTCCTTCGGTTCACACGGAGCTCACTCTTACAAATGATATCACTGTGCTTAGTTAATGTATGTAAGTGTGTTCGCCTAAGACGCCTTTTTTCATCTTTACTATATCGAGGACGTTCAATTTTATGAATAGCCACACCAAACATATATAGTACCAAGTATAAAATAGTGACTATATTAATAACCATAATAGTCAATAAGAACTCAATTTGCTTCTTCTTCCTTCTCCTTATAAAGATCAATTGTGGAGGAGACATTTCTGTTGAAACCACATACATGTCAACTATAAGACAAATTCATAAATTATAACATGAATAGAAAAAGACATGTCATTTGTGTTTCACTAGGCTTAATTACTTTATTTACACAAGTGAGAGATACTTCATCCGCTAAAAAACTTATGAAAAATATATCCGTCACAAGAGAGACTTATTGAGAAAATAGTCTAACTCATAACGTAATAACCATATGTTGAATATTATTGTGACCACTATTATTGTGCACACCATAAAATTTATCACAAATTCTCATTTGTGACGGGGTGACCCGTCGCAAGTTTAAGACGGGTCAATACCTTCTCACATTGAGTAAGTGGGGTTGCAAGTGGGTGGAAAATGGAGCCCCCACTTGCACATCCACTTGCTCTATGTGAGAGAGAATTGACCCGTCTTAAGCTTGCGACGGATCGCCCCGTCGCAAGTAAGACTTGCTGAAAATTTATAGAACACCATAAAATTTATAGAACACGAATATTATTGGGACCAAAAAATGGTGAGTGGCTTCATTTGTGGCACAAGTGGATTGCCTCGTGACGAAGACGAAGAACACGAAAGACAAACACGAAGTGCCAACTCTTCCCCTAGAAAATCAAGATCAAAGACCAATAAAAACCAAAGAGATATCAGACAATAATTGTAATAGCAATATTGGTGTGTTTGTTGGCATTTAACAGGTCTTTTGCAATTATGTGCACTTCAATTGGTTGGTATGTAATTCCCAACATTATAAACGGGTCGAATTTGACGACCTCAAATTTAAAGAAGAAGAAGGATTATAACCATTTTTCATTTTGTAATTATCATCAACAGCAAATATTGAAAATAGTCAAGTAATTTACACGTCTATACTCAACAAAAGCGTATGGGATGAATCAAGCATTATCATCATTTTTATTAAAAAAGAAAAGAAATAGAGTATGAAAAATAAATCACCTGACAATGGAGAAGACAAAGAGGAAGATGAGGAGATGAGTAAACGTACTGTTGATTTTTTTTTTTTTCTGTTTTTCTTTTCACTATAGGGTTTGTATAAGGGAGGAATGGATTTAGAATCATGGGTTGAGACCATGGTATGAGATTCCAAGGGGTTGAGGTGGAATTAGAACCCCTTGGGTTTCTATATCCATTCCAAAAAGGGCCAACCAAACATTGGAATGGATTTAATCAATTCCAATCCATTCAAATCCATCCAACCAAACACCCCCTTAGTTTGATTACGTTTTTGTCATGATAAAAATCGTCTTTTTTTGAAAATTTCTAAGTTAATTGCAGGTAGATAAAGGTTAGAGAGAAGCTAAATGGTTAATTATTATAGGGTAAATTATTATAGGGGTAAAGTTGGAAGTTCATTAAATATTATCGACGATTCGAAATAATGTGTCTAAAATTATTGTAATGTAAATAAGATTTATGAGTTTATTTTTTATCGGTATAAGCTGTAAGAGTAGTGAAAATAAGAATAATAGTAACGAGAGTAGTGAAAATATAAATAGTAGCAACGGTAGTAGTGAGAGTGACAATAGTAGTAGTGGGAGTAGTGAAATAACAACAGTGATAATGAGATTATTAAATAAGTAAGATTAGTACCCCTTCCATCCCAATCATTTGTTTGATTTTTATTAAAATAAATCTCACAAAAAATAAAAAAAACAAATAAATGATTGAGACAGATGGAATAATAACCAAAAGTAGTGAAAATATCTCATAGTTAATTACATTTTTTTTTTCTTAATCATATTTTTTTACAAAAATGTTGATTTTATAAGGGAGTTATTTTTTTACTCTTTTTATTATCAACATTTTTCAAATAACTCCCTTTTATAAATTTTTATCCAAATAACTCCCTTTTAAAACATGTTTTTATACATATCAATGCCTTATTGTAAGTCTCATTTAGGAAAAAAGGTATTGTAAATCTTATGCATGTGAATAATGAATGAAAAAAATGGGTTTTTGGCTGAAAAATTCAAAATGTATGTCTCATTTAGGAAAAGAGGTATTGATTTTATAAAAATATGTTTTAAAGGGAGTTATTTGGATAAAAAGTTATAAAAGGAAGTTGTTTGAAAATGTTGATTATATAAGGGAGTTATTTGTAATTAATAAAAACAACGTAAGTAATTAAAGTAATTGTAGTAGCCGTGAAAGTAGTAAAAATAACCGTAACAACAACATGATTAGTGAAAATAACAATAGTACAAGAGCAAATAATGAAAGTAACAACAAGAACATTAAACATATTGAAAGTAAGAGTAGTAGCAGCCGGAGTAGTAAACTTGTCTCATAATTTAGTTGATAAATTTTATATATTAATCATATTCTTAAAATTGTCATGCAAAAATATATTACAAATGATAAATTAATCAAGTCAATACTTCTAGATTTCATATAAAATAAATTTGATTGACCATTTTAGGTAGCTCGGACGAGGCCGAACTCCAACACTAGTATATAATTTCTAAAGTTAATATATAAATCTATATTTTATTCTAATAGTACGTATTACAAATTCACAATATTACCATATTATAAATCCTACCATTATAATTATTAGATATTTTGATCATAAACCCAAAGCTTCAAATTTTCATAAGAGTGACGGTGAGACAGTGGCGTATCTAGGATTTGAACATAGGGGGTGCAAATTAACAATGATTTCGGCAACGGGAAGAAAAATTTAAACATACAAAAAAAAATGTGAGACTAAACTAAAAAAATAAATTAAAATATTCAAAAATTGGAGTAAATATAAAAAAAATTAAAATCGTGAGTATATAATTATTTACCGTAAAAGACATCCCGTCGTAAAATCCAAAAAATTGGAGATCAATTTATACATAATGCTTTTGTTTATGTTAATTAAATAGTATTTGAATATAATAAAAATTGAACATGAAAATGTAGGATAATTAAAGTCTAAAACTATGCATTAAATGACATTAAAGACACATTTATTACTAAATGAAATAAATATGGAAAAAGCTCACTTATAAGATTTGAACCCGTGACCACTAAGATAAAAACTAAGTTACTAACCATTGCACCCCTAATGGTTTTTTGATTTTCAATAAAACTAAAATGTAAATATTTCAAATTAGGGGGTGCATTGGGTGCCCTTGGATACGCCCATGCGGTGAGATGGAGCTTTCTACAATCACTAAAAATATGTTTAATGTTATGTGGTAAACCAAATGAAGATGATGTCTTATCTCCCACCATTGAACAAATTTCTAGTAATCGCGATACAAACCTAAGAAGCTTAATTTCTCGAAAGAAGCTCCACCTGATCACACCCTTTAATTTTACAGTAAAAGGGTGTGAGTTTTACATGCGGAAGAAAGGTAACTAATCAAGTTTAATGACAAGTAGTAAGTATTATGCAAATGAAATGGTAAAAATTACTCGACCCAAAGGGGCTGTATATATCACCCTCAAACGTGGCCGAGGATTGCATCAGACATTGAGGCCTATAATAAAAAGACTCGAGGTTAGGGACGTATTAGTAGAAGATGTAAGGAAGAACTTCATCAGGCTCTTGAAGTAATTAGCCTTCATTGGAAATTAAAAAAGCATAATGATTGTTGTAATTAAATTTGCCATTGTATTAACTTAGACATATATAAAATGTACGCCGTTTAAATTATGTTCATTGTGCTAGGTGGCTAAACATTGCCCGACTGTAAGAAATAGTTACTGTGTTACCTGTTAGGTAAAGTTTGTTAAAAAGTTGTTACAAGTTTGGTGGAGCTAGTTTGTTAGCTATACAATCTACTCTGCTGCAAAGCCTGCAATGCTATATTTAGCATTCTGCGGTACATATAATTCTTTTAGACCCGTCTGAAGCAATAAGACGGGTCCCCCCGTCTTAAACAAGACGAATTGTTCTTTATAATTCATTACACAATTCACAACTACATCTCTTAAAGGATTTAAGATACCTTATAAATCACAATACTCCATGGAAACCTAGGTAAGATGCTACGCAGATTGCAGGCAAGCGACGAGGAAATAAAGGAGAGAGGAGCGGGTAGTTCCCTTGGAGGAGAGTAATTTAGGTTTTGTGAGGTTCGTGTCGAAATTCAAGAAGTCGGACAAATTAAAGAAACAAGTTCTTCACATAAAAAAAACATCCAAAAATTATATAATACTCGTATCAAAGTAAAAGCTGTGCTTACTCGAGTTTCCTTGAAAACTAAGACCCTGTTCTTTCTGACTTATTTTCAGCTCATTTTAGTTCAGTTCAGCTCTATTCAGTTCAGTTCAGTTCAGGTCCATTCAATTCAGTTCAACTCTATTAATTTCAGTTCAACTCATGTTTATTCAGTTCAGTTCAGCTCTACTACATTCAGCTCACTTTAGTTCTACTCATCTTAAACTTATAAGTTTTTATTAATATTAAATATTATTGATATTTTTTTTTTTATTTTTTTTTTATTATATACCGCAACTTATATTAAGATCAACAACAAGTTTACAACTTTTTATTAAGATCAACAACAAATTAAGAAATATGCTATTAATAGCAACTATTATCAATATTATTAATATTATAATTACTATGGTTATTATTATTATTATTATTATTATTATTATTATTATTATTATTATTATTATATTATTATTATAATAGTAATATTAATAATAATATAATAATAATAATTATTATTTTATGAAAAGCAAATTTTATTAAGTTCAAAACACAATTTAC
Source organism: Heliosperma pusillum (assembly GCA_022085475.1). Lineage (NCBI taxonomy): Eukaryota > Viridiplantae > Streptophyta > Magnoliopsida > Caryophyllales > Caryophyllaceae > Heliosperma > Heliosperma pusillum. The sequence continues at coordinate 6,883 of JAIUZE010001617.1, forward strand.
AAGAAATTAGTGGCCAACCGATAAACTATCTGGGTGCCACTCCTACTACTACTAGTACTATTGTTATTACTATTATTATTAGTATAGACCCCGTGCTATTGCACGATACTTATAAATTCTTATTTTTTTAGTAAATGATTTATAGACGTTCAATTTTTTACATTTTTAATATGAGAAAAAAATTAAAACCGAAAAATTAATCAACCGAAATGGTTGATTAATGTTATGACACGTGTATTTAGTGATTCATTTTATATCACAAAAGAATGATATCATGTTTGTCATTAAAAAAACAACAGTGAAGTTTTTCTCATTGAATGATACATAATATACATTTATTGACAATTACATAGTTTTCTTATATAAATTGAGAATTTTGGAGGAAAAATTTTCAAGAATGCTTATTCTTTTAGTAGTATGGGGATTATCACTAATTATTATTGTTATTATAATAAATGTTATGACTATCAAAATCAATAATATTAATATTAATACTACTATTACTATTTACAACTATTATTATTATAAAACTAATGATATCAACTAATAATATTTATCATTATCATTATCATTATCATTATCATTATAACAATTATTATTACTATTATTATAATAATTATTGTTGTTATTATAATACGGAGTATTTATTATTATTATTATTATTATTATTATTATTATTATTATTTCAGTTCAGTTACAATAAGCTTATTTCAGTTCAGTTCAGCTCCATTCAGTTCAGTTCTGTTCAGCTCCATTCAGATCAGTTCAGTTCAGCTCCATTCAATTCAGCTCAGCTCTATTCAGTTCAGTACAGTTCAGCTCTAAAAAGTCAGAAAGAACAGGGCCTAAACCTCGTAGCCTTAATTTATTCTTTTACAACGTGCATAATGACAGGTTGACCGTTGACCTATATTTCAAAATGAGCAATATATAACTCATCAAGCTACAGTATTCAAGCCTTTCGTGGCCTTAAATCCCTGATACTTTCAAGGTTTGAATATCATATTGATGGTTTAAAGTACAACTTTTTGTTTCATGTGCTTGTACTTAGCAAAATTCCACAGTAAAACGATTTTACACAGTTGTTATATAGTAGGTCTTGCTTAAGACGGGTCGGATCTTGCAACGGGTATTTTGTGAAAGGAAATGGGTAGAGGGGACAAGGTGGGCACCCCCCATGTGCTTCTCCACTTATCCTTGATGGGTATTTTGTGAGAGAATATGATATCCGTCTTAAGCTTAAGACGGATATCCCGTCTTAAATGAGAATTAATATATTTTCCGTGAACCAAACAACCTTTTCAAAAGTGCAAAATTCGGGTGCATTCCAAATCCTTAATATTCCAAAATGTACTTTGTAAGGACAAACTCAAATATGAACCAACTTGGAGGAAAATAAAGAAAGAAATAGTCAATTACGCATCGTGTTCAAACTTCAAAGTCCATGCCAAAAACCATATGCACAAAAATATACTTGGTACAACTTTAAAGAATCAAATTACACAAAGGTGACAAAGCACATGCATGAATCATGATGCATCATATATTTGTGCATCAAATAATACAATCCACAATTCCACATATATCAGCAATGAGGTAGAGTAGCCAAAAACAGAGGGATTCATTGCAAGTTTTCCGAGCATATACACAAAGACGGACACGGTCAACAAAGTTACCATTCATCGACAACATAATCCTAGTGACTCCCTCCTAGAGCAAGGTAAACACAAAGGGTCAAATATACATAGCTTTACCCTTTCAGTTTCCGCGTTACTTAACATGAAAATTTCGTTACACCAGTGCGTGTAATGACTGCTTGTTTCCCCAATCTCATTATCACTTTCCCACAAAAAAGACAATATCTTCTTGTAGGACTGCAATACCACTAACTAAAAACTAATGATGACGCGATATATATCGGATCATATGGTACACATATTAAACCTACCCAAATCTTTCTCACAAACCAGACCTTTTATTATCAACCATACATAAGTCTATTCAGTATTCACACCAAAAAAAAAAGCTTAAATAACACAGCCTTACATTGCGAGACCAAACAATTAACCATATAGTTACATGAAGAGCACGTAAGTACATGGGTTGGTCTCAAAGGTGAGACCGTCTCATACAAGACTCACGGACTTATCTATGCCTAGCCTTACCAGATTTTCTCTTGTTGGTTTTCACAGCAGCAGGCCTACCAAAATAACTGCAAAACCCACAGCTAGACAACCTAGGAGAAGGCGGATCCTCCGCCTGCTCGACCTTAACAGTATGCCGCCGTCCTCCACCATCCGATCTTGAACGTCGTAATTCAGGCTTCTGATCCGATGACGGTTTATCAGAATTCAGCTCTTCTGATATCAGTTTATCATCCCAGACTAAACCAGAAGATCCCTGCCTCCTAAATGATATTTCTGACCTTTGTAAACCAGCCATGATTAATTATCGACCCTCGAGTTTCTCTCTCTAGATTCTCTCTCTAAGGAGGATTTGACAATATTATAAGAGAGGAAATGGGATTTCTAGGGAATTCTAATCAATGGGGATTTATCATATATTGTAGACGAATTGATGTTTTCTTGTGATTATAAAATGTATATATAAGAGAGAAAAAGTCCAAGGAAACATGATAAGGAAAAGGAGTAGTGAGTTGGGTATGTGCAATTATTTTAAAGTTGACAACTACAGATATTCAGATAATTACAAACTAGGAACAAACTACTCTCTCCCACTTTCTATTATACATTTTAATAAGATAATAAAGAGAATAGGATACAAGAGCATGAAAACGAAAATACTCGTATTATTTTAAAGTAGATAACTCGAGAATTCTAAATAAAATTGAAGATCAACATTTTTCCGAGCAAAAAGGAAATACACTTGGTTCAGAGAAATTCAATTTTAAAAGTAACTAAAGACTTGAGACGTGAGACATTTACCAAAATAAGAAACAGATAAAGTAAATTGAGAACCCGGAAACGACTGATACAATTCTATTAACATATTTTTAAAAATAGATTGAGCCAAACTGCTTGACATTTTCAAAGGCAATAGGAAAGCAAAGAGAAAAAAACATAAATGGTCAAACACAAAAAATATATTAATGCGCCTCCAACGAAAAGTCATTTTTTATACATGTCATCTCAAATTTAGTTTTCTATTTCCTACCGTTATTGAATGCTGAGTATTAAATCTCCTATGTCATCTCAAATTTAGATAGAACTAACCCAAAAGGGTGGGTATTCTGCAGTTAATGTTTGGAACAGGTGGTCAAACACAGTTGGTTTGTTGACCTAACCCAGATTATTAGCTAGCTTTTGGGTAAAAAAAAAAAGAAAAACTGTTGTGGTAATAGTATTACACTATTACTGTAGATGTTATAATGGTTGACTGGTAATCTTATTGAGGCATGGTACTCATGACTTCGGTTAAAAACCCAGCGGCATAAAACCGTCTTTATGGCCTCGTTATACTAAATAAAAAGCTAGTAATAGAAGCATTCTTAATACCCTATTTCCCTAGTCCTACTCTGCTAACCCCGCTAGCCTTTTACAAGTCTAGCTCATAGTATAAAACGCTAGTCTAGCTCAGAGTATAAAACGCTAAAAGATCATCGTAACTTACCTATATTCATTGACTGATTGTACTCATGCCATGACTAGGGTACGAGCCCCATCAGCATTATAAATGCCTTTATGCCTCCCTTTACGCCAAAGAAAACAATGCAGATGCCATAGTTGGAAGCAAATGAGTTCAATGAAAAACAGTAAAACAGAAGTTCTCAAGTAAAAAACTTACTTGAATGCTAATTGCTAATCCACAAAGTGAGCCAAGTTAATATCTCGGCAGCATAGGGCTCTAAAAATTAATGCCCTACAATGCTACAAAAGTCAGTACAACAAATGCTCGGTGAAAAACCTTTTCAGGCTACTGGTCACAGCTCATATTATTATTGCCTTTGGTGTATCTCTGAATAAATCGTCTTATAATCAGAAAGCAAGTACGAAGGAATCAACACGCAAAAACTACAGGGGTCCCTCAAAATTTGTAAACCATTTCTTCGGTGTATCCAAGTTCCTTGAGGACTCCACTTAGCTGTAGAACAATGAAATAAGGATAAGTGACCCTAGCAAAAGGTGAGTTTTTCCAGAATAAAAGGTATGTAAGCAATGCGAGCAATTGGTAATCGAACTATAAGTCTAAGAGCAAGGCTATATTCCATCCAACCAGCAATAAATATAAAGGATGGCTATTGATTAGAAAAATGGGTGGTTTAAAGATAGCGCCAACATGTTCAGGAATTCAATCAAGTAAGCTGGATTAGGAAGCGTTCATTACCTCTCCCTGTGAGTAGTCTTTAGCTTTGTTACCAGAGATGTGTTGCATCATACCAGGAGGGCCGCACACCTGTGTTACAAAGGACACGTACTAAAATTTTAGGGTGCAAGAAAAAGATGATATATACAGAATAAACAATGTCATCCTCCCATGATACCACAGAGTCACTATAATTGGCTTTGGAATATGATATTAAGAATAATGTCAGAATAAATTGTCATCATGGTCTTTTAATAACAGGGTGAGGTTGTGTACATTAGAGCCTCTAATCTCATGCCTTAGGCTGGACTCTTTGAGCCACTTAAGCAATCTCCGTTATGTTTTAAGAGAGAAAATAGAGAGAGAATTTTATAACACAAGTTCTCTAATAAACCAATGAATTAAACTTCTATAGCGAAAAATAACAACACATGGTGGAAGCAATTGCATGTTATCATACCAAAACAAGAGTGTCGTTGCTTGGTACTGGTAAGCCTTTTGAGACCATATCCTTTGACACATACCCAACTCCTCCTTTCCAGTTCTCTGAAGGTTTATCCACAGTGTAGAACACCTATATATTCCAAAGGTACTTCAGCATCTTCACAATTGAGTTGGACAACAGATGAATATAAATGATAAACCTGACCTTAAAATTAGGGTGGCTTGTGGCAAGTATATCGAGCTTTTGCTTCAGTAGTATGTCATCAGGTGAGACATTTGCATAGATGAGTGATACCTATTGTGTAACGATATTAGAAACAAATGAAAATTTTAATAGAATGTCAGTCACGGCCAATCGGTTATCAAGACTTAATGTCACAAGTGAAGATGTAGCTCACTTGAGTTTTATCATCTTGATTCTTCAGTATAGCCTCAGCTACTTGAAGCATAGGAGTAACACCGGATCCACCAGCTATCTGAAAATGGAATTAAATCTTACTAATATTACCTCAAACCAAAAAAAAAATGAGGAGTTTGGTGAACAACAAAGATTATGTTTTACAAGGATGCTGTATCTAGGGCCCAAAGCTTTTAACCGCGTGTACCAGCAAAAGAAAGATAACAGCATCAATTAATCAGAAATCAAACGGAATCTGACAACATGAGGAGAATCCCAATAGATTACATTTTTTACTGATATAGAAACAGAGAGAGCAAGTCAATGGGAAGAGGAATTTTCAAAAAAGGTTAAGAAGCAAGAACTCTCCCCGACTTTATATTTATATACAATGCACATATTAGCTACTCCAACCAAATGGTATAAGAGCTCCTAAAACAACACTTGAACATAACAACAATGCACAGTGGTATAATATTAAAATTAAAACTCTTATCTTTTTTGCTTAAGAGAGGATTGAACGAGCACGAGCGTTAGCGGTAGACCTGGAAAATAAGTACCATTTTTGCGTGTCCTGTCAATCTGTTATTGGATAATTTCGAATACAGGTCAACTGGATTCTTGTGATCTCAGATCTTGTGGTTTACAGGTCAGATTTTTTTCGGGTTTGGATCGGGATTGCCAAGTCTAATGAGTAGGATGACAGTACTTTTTTCTTACATAAATATTAGCTCATAGATTATACTTTTAAATAGCCAAACAAGGATGGGTTTTCATGTAGAATCTTGTAAGACAAGTCCCCAATCATAACAAACAGAGAACATATATTTAATTAATGAAGATCAACGAGAAGAAAAAGCCAGAATCATATATTACCATGCCAATGTGCTTCTTCATATTGGGAGTATACCGAAGCTTCTCAATGGGCCTGCAGAAGAAGACAAACAGCAACTTAAGAACATACAAAATTTAAACTCCATGTAAGCAAAGACAACGGTCAGAGAGGATACCCTTTAACTTCCAGAACATCTCCAGGTCTGAGCTTTGCAAAATGTTGACTCATTTTACCTTCAGGGTATATCTGTTGTCCATTAAAATAACGATCAGTAAACAGTAGCAGTCATAAAGATGGGAAAAGATAAACAATAGCAGTATAAGAGAACACGCCTTTATCATCAAATCAAAGTACCCTTTGGAGTCGGGGTCAGAAATGGGAGTGTATCTGAAATCATTCATAAAAATTAAAGAGTTATAGTTATAAACAATGGGAACATTCCCATAAGCCCAAGCATCCACACAGTATATTCATTGTTCAGCACTTCAGCTTCAGCCAAGATACAGTAGAAAAGAGAACACCAGAGGATTCCATCAAACGACAGAGAGTTCCAGTTAAGAAATTGCTAACAACCCAACTCCGCTTCAAAAATAAGAACTTCAAAATTGACTTCAAAAGATTTGACTTTGATTTAAAGCAACGATAGGATGAGGGACAACTAGAATTTAACATATACCCACATAGTGTGTAACCGCATTTCCAGCAACATTTCCCACTCACAGTAATTATGGATTACGGACATAAGCAGTGGCGAACCCATATTAAATTTATTTACGGGGTCATGTTGAAAATTCTCAAATCATGCTTATATAGAAATTCTAGATGAAATTGACGTGAAAGATATTACCTCAGCGAAGAAGAGAAAAAGAAGAGGGGAATCAATGAAAAGTAGGAGTTCTTGAAGGATACTTACGGACGGATGACATATTTAGTTTTGCCTTCATCATTTTGCCCAGCGGGAGCTCTACACAAAGAAATATAACCATTTAGGGAAGTAATAAATTACCCAGAATAACATGGCCAAACTATGTAATGTGTGATACAAGTGATAAGGAATTGAGGAGCCAAGGGGTACTCAGCCACTTTGGCACACTCGGAAGTACCTTGTAAGGAGGCAGGAAGCAATGTCAAGACCCAACTTGACATCGGGATCAAATGTGAATCTGCCATTTAAAACATCTCACTTAGGAAACCGTAGCGTCTTAATTATTAAAAGTTTTTAAAAACAAAACTAGTTCATATTTATTTCTTAAGCCAGACATCAAAGATTATTACACATTTTTAGTAGCTAAATCTAAATATTAACTCCGAATATGAAAACCGTGAGAATACACTGTGCCGCCCACAATTTGTTTTTAAAAGAGAGTAAAATGCAACTCTGAAGGTAAACTAAATATCAGGAGCCTCATGCTAGAACTGAAGTACTCTTCCATTGTAAACTACTACTACAGCACAACATGATAAAAAAGCTTAGTCACTTGGGTCCTTACGGTCAATGACTTGGGACACAGAACTGCTCAGTTTTCTAGATTACAGTTATAGAATATAAAACAGATCCATTGTTATCAGACAATGAACATGGGAATAACCTGTAAAGCTTAGTATTATGGCTGACATTTGCAGTTTCATGGAGCTTAAATTCCAGCCACTTATCCGGACTTAGTGCTGAAGACGCAAACAAGAGAAAAATATCATTACACGATTAATAAAAGGACAAAATTAGTAGCCTAATTACATTTCTAAACATACATTTATTCAGGAGACATGTAAAATAGGGAGACAAAATGGAGTTATAAGACTACAATATTTTGTGGCTAATAAAGTAATACAACATGCAAATTTAGACTACAACCAGAGTGAAACCACATACAGTTGTAACTTTGTAGTCCGCACATCCTTGTAGAAAGGGATGCGGTTTAGGATGTACATCAGTACATAAAGAACCAAATTTAAAGGAGAAATAAGTATAAGATACTAAGCTCTATATTACCACAACCACCAAAGAACAAATAAATGTGGTGAACAATCAAAGAACATATCAGAAGTATCAAGCAACTCAAAGAAAAGTGGTGGGTACTGCCTCTCAAGGGAAGGAAATTGTACCCATTTTCTCCGCTGCATTTTCATCGCTAGAATCTAGATAAGCCTGCAAATCAAAGAAACAACAAAACAATTAAACCCCTTCATTATAAGCAACCACGCCATTTTATTACCCCCTCCATCCCAACTTCATTGTCCATTTTCCCCTCAAATTTATCCCAAACTTAATGCCCCCTTTCTAAAATATTATGGAAAAAGTTGGAACATCCAATTTTGCCCCTACATAACTAACTACCATGATCTCCACCACAATAATATCATCTAAACTCCTTTTAATTCGACGGGTAAAGTAGGTATTTTACTAGTTCACCCCTTTTCCTTAAATCCTCCCAACAGGGGGACGATAAAAATGGGATGGAGGATATATATTCTAGGCTAAAACTCCGCTGACGAATAACCAACCCGCAATGGATATGGAAGGCGTGGTAATACAATCAATGGACCAGTATCGAATACAAGAAACATTGTCGCGAAACAAGCACTATCGAAACCACCATCAGTTTGTTTGGATGGAGGCCACAGTAATCCAATGGAAATATAGCATTTCACACACACTTACACCATTTATCATGATTTCGAACATCCCAAACCAATTAAAATCAGCAATAACAAGCATAATGCATTAAAATTTTCCGCAGATATACACAAATTAACCAAAACACACTAAAACAATTCCATGTATAGTGATCAAAAAGTCAAACCAACCATTGTAATCATCACTAAACAATAAACATCACTAGTAAATAAGATGAAAAACAATAAAGGGTATTAAAAAGATGAAATTTTGAAAGAAACCCAGATCAAAAAAGGGGAAAAATTACCAAATTAGAGGAAGAATTGAAATAATAAAGTGAGATTCCACCAGAAAGTGCGGCAAATGCACCATAAGATGCTTTAGAACCATAAGAAGTGTAATTATTAGAGTTCTTAAATGCATTAGAGAATGCCAATGGAGCTGATTTTGCTAATTTTCTGAAGAAGATGCTCATTTTGTAGGGGTTTTCTTTGATAAAAAATAAGGGTTTAAAGGAGAAGTAAGAAAAATAAATAAATATGGAATGGAGATGAAGGGAGTGAAAAATGAAATTGGTGGAGATTGGTAGTGTGAGCTTTTGTGGTTGGATTTAAGCGGAGGGCCAAGGTTCTTGGAGGATCAAAGTGTGTAAATCCGATGCGGGCTTGGGTCAGATACGAGTCGGGTTTAGAGTTTATGTTACACAATTTTCTTAGGAAATTATTATTATTATTATTATTATTATTATTATTATTATTATTATTATTATATGGACTTTGGCATAAAGCAATGAAACTACATTTTAGCACAAACAGATATACGCTTCAAGCCATACTCGGGTTCAAGAATCTGAAGGAATGTAATAAGGCATACAACAAGTTGCCTTATCACCGCTTCACTTTACAAAACTACAAATGAAATAATCGGAATTTTCTCCCAATTTCAGAATGGAGGACAAGTGAGTGGTTCAAAATTCATCACGGATAGACCGAGTTTAACAAAATGGACTATTCGTGAACAATTATTGAGGAACATATTCTTCATAATGATATGTTTCTATTAAACACTAATGCAAGGAATAATTTTATAGTACAAATTATCCCTTTTAACCAGAAAAAATGTCCAAAGTATGGATCTTATCTTGCCCTTAACTCAAGTTTATATCATAATTGAACCCTTCAAAAATGTTAATTATCCACCGTCAAGACATTGTCATATCGCCTATTATGATAAATTCGTTAATTGTGAATTATTTGTGATTTGTGAACGATATAGTTCCAAGCAAACTCTTTGTGGTCTAAATGAAGAGTATAATAGACAAATGAAATGTTACCATGAGAATGTTGCTGTGCAAGTGCTTTTCTTCACTAAAGTATGCCTCTTTTCGCGGTCTCATGAGAAATTGAGAACCGTCTTACAATATATGAATACCTATTAATCGGGAGTTCGTATATTACAAGGCTGTGTATTACATAAAAAAAAGCCAATAAGAGCTAGATGCCATGCACAGCGTAAATAATGTTTATCCTGAACGAAAAATGACATTATCAAAACAATACATTTAAACTAAACTATACACATACAAAAAATCTACAAGTTTGAAAGGGATGTGCTCAGATCTTTCAATTGATTCTCAGAACTGCTGACTGGGCCTTGAGACACCCACGTAGAAATAAGGTGGTGGGCGATGGCGAAAGGCCCGGGAATAAACATCGGAGCGAGCTCTCCGCTTTCGGTATTGTAATCCGAGGAGAAATTTTGACACTGCTTAATCCCCTTGCATATTTGATCCACCTTGGTAGCACTTGTTTTTTGTGCCTTCTCGTATTCAGCTACTGACAGGGCTTTCTTCACTTCCTCTCGACTATGCCATCGAGCATCTAAAACACATAATTGGGAGTTATTGGGACAGCCGTCAGATTATGTTTATAGAGTATGGAAATAGATATTAAAACACAAATAGGGATGGAAGATATAACCATAAATGAAGAGAGGGAACCAAAAGAAGACGGGGAGAACCAAGTAACTCTGATATACCTGGTTTAAATTTTAAAACGTGTCCTGAAAGATGTAACATTCCATGGAAAAGGAAGTTATACTTGGAAGCCCGCATTTTTGTGAGGGGGAAAAATATACCAAGTTAGGGATGGAAGAAAGTAAAAATATACAGACGCAAACACCAAAATATGTGTACGTGGATGTTACACAGACCGTAGTCAGAATTAGAGTCAGATGAGGTGCATAGACGCATAATGCAGGCTATATTGTGAAATACTCCGTATGTTTTACTCTCTCATGTTTTCCTAAGGACTTGTTTGGATGAGTGGATTTGGAGGGAAATGGAGAAAGTGAGTTTCTTTGTTTGGTTGGCAAAATGGAGGTGGCGCAATTTAAGGGAAGGGAACATTGAGCCCTCAAGGCAATTCAAGAATTCGAGGGAAAACTCTCTACCACCATTCCCCCGCCCTCCCTTCCCCTACCCTTCCCTTTCCTATCCAAGCAAGGCCTAATATGAAGGTGGGTCGTGATGTGTTCCACACGATCTACAACTAGTCTGAAATTGCTCTAGCAAAGTATTATAACAAAGAAGTCAACGAATAGCATTTGAAAGTTTCCCATAGAAGTATGTTGACCACTTGGTCCAAGAATTGACTGGACAAACGTTTTTCGGATCAAGTCATTCGTCTTTGGGTTCGTCAAGGACTAGGGTGTGCCGTTAGTCCGTTACTAGTTCATTAGGGTACGAGTCATTTCAAGTCGAGTTGTTTCCGACCCAAGAGTATGGGATATATTAATCAGTTCTAAATTAATCACTTCAGATGTCATCTTTGGGTCGGGACTAGCGGTTTTGGATCACGTCCGGAGGGTTTGAGTTTATTTCAAAGTTCAAATTATTCTCTTGTAGTCTAATTTGAATTTGAATCGGATAGTTTTGCAAGGCCTAATTAAGATGTCAAACGAACACTTCGTAATTATAGATATTGGAACCAAAACATATTGAAGTGTTGCGGATAATGCAATTAAGTGTATCATCATGGGTTCACATATACCTTCCAGCTCGTCTTTGTCCACATTTATTTCTAACGATTTTGCAAAAGCGAAGAAGCCCACCATCAACTGGCACGGCATACTGCTCGGCCCAACTGCATAGGACAAGAAAAACACCAGGTACTAAGAATCTGAAGATCCATGCAGCAAACCTGAATTTTGCCCAAGTGATGTGGCAGAACTTACCAGGCCATGGCTGTGAACTATGGTAGACAACCTCTCCGACCTCAATTCCTGTTTCTTCCCATGTCTCTCTTCTAACGGCTTCTTCCAAACTCTCTCCGGGCTAGAAAAAACAAACGAACAAAATGAAAATTGCAGCGTAAAATCCATACACTGTGAGACTGATTGTTTCTGGATGACCCATAATTTAAACTGTATCAGAAAATGATTAAAAAAGCCTTAAAGATTTAGCAAACCATTTTAAAAGTAAGAAAATAACTAGAGGCAAATCCCTACCATGGGCGCCGGACCCCTCCCAACAAAACAAAACGAAAGCAATCAGTTGTTCCATGTTTCATTCGCGAATGACTTTTTATGTGAAGTATAAAAGCCAGAGCAACAATGGCTAAGGACTTACTTACCTCTATAAAACCAGCCAAGCAACTCCACATTCGAGGTACAAATCTTGACTGCCTGCTTAACAGTGCACGATCATTCTCTCTATCAATCACAAGCATAATTACTACCTGGTTACAAGAAATCAACAAGAGGCTTTGAATTTATGTCCTTGTGATACATTTACATTGCAGAATAAAGTGAGATAGTAATCACCATACTGGATCGACACGAGGATAGATTCTCTTTTTGCACAATTCATTTGAGCACTGCACCCGTCTCCCAGCTTCCATAGGAACCGTTTTAAATCCACAATGCCCACAAAAATGTGATAGCCCATGCCATTCAAGCAATGCCCTAGCCTGAACATAAAACCATTAAAATAACATAAAAAGGATGTGCACAATGACCACCTCATCAAATATTACAAACATAAAAGTTGAATAAATCAGCCACAATATCACACAGCCTTGTAAAGGCAGATTCAGAAAATTGTGGACATTGTACGATACTAAGACGTAACCCCGAATAAGAAAAAAAGAAGTAAATACTTGAAAGTTTAGACATTTTTTTAATCCGTAAAATATTGAGCAAAATTAGAAAAAAAAAAAAAAGTAGAATAATGGTCAGACATACATAAACATTCTGCTACATGAAGTTTGGTGACTCATCATTACTAAGATAAGCAAGTCCAAATCAAAACCATACTTTAACTTGATGATGGAACTCGTGGAAGAAGCCACAATATGGACTGCGAATTCTCCTTATACAATCCCTTACTCACCCATCTTAGTAACTCGGGAAACATTGTTGCAATCACATTAGCAACATTGTTACCAACTCACTAAAGAAACTAGCCTCTCTCCGCATGCGTACCAAGTACAGATTTCTCTAATAGCTTAAATGTATAAAATTGCTAATAAGGGATTGCAAGGTCAGGAACTCGGGATATATACATCTCTAGCCTGACGACGGGGCTCGGTCATAGACTGTAGGAGTTTTCATTGTAATACCAAACAAGCTTCCATGGGTTTTAGGTGAAATATCAGCTTGAGCAATAAGTCTTGCTTGTGACGGGACGACCCGTCGCAAGCTTGCGACGGGTCAAATCCCCCTCATAGAGAACAAGTGGCAAGGCAAGTGGGGGGCTCCATTTGCAACTCCACTTGCCCCCCACTTGCTCTTTGTGAGGAGGATTTGACCCGTCGTAAGCTTGCGACGGGTCGGTCCGTCACAAATGAGAATTTGTGCAGCTTGAGATACAAATCTCAAAAACTCTAACAATCTCACTAGCATAATATCTCATCTCCCTCAATACCTAGAACGTTGATCCGTTCATTTGAAGCCCATCCTAAACAACTTAGTCTCCCAGGTCATAAATGAGACGTGAATATTCAAGGACAGCATAATACAATGAATAAAGTAATCACAAGTACATCGATCAAACTCAAAATCTCAAATATATAGTCTCTTCATCCCAATTTTATTGTCCCCATTGACCAAATGTTGGATTTAAGAAATAGTTGCCAAATATCACCAACACCCTTTGACTAAATATAAAACTCCTTTTAAAAATAGAAACATTACTTAACCTAGGGGTAAGATGGGTAACTCGCCGTGTTTAGTTAATATTTAGAAACGGGGCATTTATTATGGAATGAACAAACAAGGAGTATATGACTAAAATTGGAATGGAGGAAGTATCACTAAACCACAGTGACACAACAATTGCGACACTCGAATTAATTAGATGTCAAGCTACGTTAATTAGAAACTACAAAGACGACTAGTACTTCTGTTATCCAACTTAAATTTAGCTACTTTTAACCATAAATCCAGCTAAAGGCCTCGTTCTACAAACATCTAATTTAAGTTGAGTTACCCAACTTCACCTAAGCCACTTGGACCTTCAATCCAAAGTTCCAAACAATCGAAAAACATCTTTTAAGTCCAACTCAACCTAGCAAACATCTGATCTAGCTTGAGTTACCCAACTCAATCTCACCAACAATTACCCAAAAAAGTCATATTTACAACTCAACCATTCCAAAAAGATTGATCACTTCACTCAAGTTCCTTCACAGAAAATTAAGGAAATCCCCAAGTTCCGATTACTTCAGCTCTAAAATTTTACTAAACATAGAAAATGATCACCTATTATGCAATAACCCAAAAGGCAAATATGATCACTTTCACTAAACCAACCAAATACTCTCTCCGTCCCAATCAATTATTTATCCGCGTTATTTTGATCAAAGGTAAACAAATGAATAATACGAAGACGGTACGAAACATAAGAACAAATAATAATGAGTAGAACACAACTTACATGACCAGCAATAGCTAAGCTAGCCATAGCACTTGGATCAGACCAATCAGTAGCAACCATAAGAGTCCTAAGTTCAACAAATGACAAAAATTTCTTCCCCAATTCTTCAACCAATTTCCCATCTTCGCTAACATCAATTGCCCAATAAACTTCATCATTTTCACCTTCTTCAAACCCTAATTTCCCACCCAAATAAACCAACTTATCATCCTTCAATTCCACCTCAGACCCATCTAACAACTTCTTGCAATCACCTAAACTAAGCCAACCCAGATGCCATTTCGGGCCCAATTTTAATGGGTCGGGCTCAGAACCCGCCAAAGGCCTCCCTTTTCTAAAGGGCAAAACCCTAAAATTTGGGGAATTTGGGGAAATTGAGGAAATTGGATCGTGGGTGTTGGATAAGAGGTGGGTTTTTAGGGTTAGGAAGGCGGAATTTGGGGAAATTGGGTCGGTGGATTTGGGGGTTTTGGATTTAATTGGATTGCCGGCGAAAGCGTGAGGTTGGAACTTGACGGCGGTGGACATGGCGGATATACGGCGGTGACTGCGGCGGAGAGAGAGGAGGTGAGAGAATGCGGCGACGGTGGTAGTTGTGGTGGTGGAGTTAAATAAGAGCATTTAGGTTTTCGATTTGGGGATTTTTATAGTGTATATATAATATGATGATGATGATTTGATGATGGTAATGATGATGATGACAATGATGATGTGTGTGAGGGTGTTTGGTGACTAAGGTGGTGTCAAATGTTGACAACGTTACACCCAAATTAGAGGAACATGGATTGACTATTTTTGTGGAGAATTGATTGGCCATGTCACCTATATGACATATGTGAAATCGCAAATTCTTATTTTAGACGGATTATTTATGTTTGAAAAATAAGGTGGTATAATGTTGTCATTTTTTGGTAAAATGTAACAACAAGGTTATACCAACTTGTTTTCAATAGAGGTCATATTTAACTGTAAAATGGTTATAAAACATGTTTTATTGCTTCATACCAAAATATTCGTCTGAAGTAAGATTAACAAGAAATAGTGAGAAATAGATTCAAGTCAATTTTCAACTAGGTTACTTGGTGAAATTATGTGCGGTGGTACTTATGATCTTAGTTTAAAATTGATCGGCACCAATATTGATTATCTATCTCAATGAAATACAAAAAATGTGACAGAAAATTCTAATTTCTTAAAACGATTGTATGAGTTATTAATGAGAAATGAGAAATTCTTCGTGTGGTAATTGGATGAGTAGAATAATTTAAGTATGAAGTATAATTCATAAAATGAGTTGATATATATTGATAAGTTGCTAATTAAATTAGTTTTTTTTTCTACTTATGTTCATATTTAATTAAGACGAATTATCAAAGAGATATCAATTTCGCTCACATTTTCTTGTGTATAGTTTTTGAGTTTCATAAAAAAGTTTTCGAGGATTATGAGCTTTAATATAAAATTTCCGAATTTGTTCACTTCAACATTAAACTAAAAAAATATTACATATAAGCTTAGTTGGATTTGAGTTTTATCATCAAAAAAATTAAAATGTAACTTACAAACTTTAAAAAACGAAATAAAAAATACATAAAAACTCAGTTATATATTAGGTCTCATGTAGTACTTACTACAGTCATATCCCAGCTACCAGCGTTCATCCAACCAATTCCAGACACTTATGAGTTATGTCTAGTCCTTATTGACCATTTGCTTATACAGTTATACACAATAAGAGTTAATTAAGGATGTGAAAAAAAAAATCATGACTTTCTTAGGTTTGGTTAACTCATCTGTTATCTTTGGCATGCCCATGGTCGGTTTGCGTTTGCAATTTAAGAAAAAAACGATTAGTCGAAGCAAAACGTTTTGAAATAAGTGTTACGGGGGAAATTTGACATGAAAATTCTTGATTTTGTTTCATTTTATAAGTTATTTTAATGAGTATATGACTAACCAGTAATCAAACCAACGGTCTTAAACGGTTAACAAAACCGCTTGTCCTTTCTCCAGTTTGAAACAGTTTGATTTACGTTAAGGGTCAGACTAAGCCGAATCAACCACATCACTTTTTTAGCTCCCCTGCTATCAATTTCAGTTTAAACTCTTCAAATCGTTTCTTTTTGTTGAAGAAAATCGACTCATAATATAATTATACTCTACTGTCCTCTTCTGCAATCACGAATTCAGTTGGAGAACACAAGGTTATAAGGTCAAGATCATCAAAAGCTAACCATTGTAAGATTTTAACCCTCACTCATCATTTAGTCTCTCTTAAAACCGAAGCAGAGAATTACGTAGAAATGAAGAATCGACCATTATCCATCCGTCGAGTCATCAATCCTAGATTCTTAATAAAATTCACAATTAAAATAAGCATAATAAATGATAATGATGTACAGAAAGAATAAGAATAAATTGCATCCTGTAATAATGAGTAATCACAATACATTCAAATATTCAACCATATATAAAAGGAGCCCAAAAAACCCAACACCAAAATTGGTACACAATCATTGTGATTGTGCATTAATTTACACACATCTTTTCTAATGGAAATATAAAGGAGAAAATAAGCAAACTAATAATGCTTAAGAAGATGTAGTTGTAAATTTATTAGTAACAATTTCAAGAATGATGCGAGATTATAGACACACTTAATTTCCGAATCAAGAACTTAAGGGCTAAGATCACAACCAAAAAAAAAAAATTATAGAAATCACTACGTCTCCCGCTAAATTTTTGAAATTGTCTTTGCATGCTTTGCTATTGTTAATTAGGCAAGATGAGAGGCAAATCATCAAGCCAATCGCCATAAATCCGATTAATCTTCTTTGTTGGATTCCATTTTAAAAGGCTCTTCTTTGACTGACCTTCATTTGTGGCAAACCCGATGTCAGTTTTGACAGGTGTTGGATCGCTGGTAAGGGGAACTGCCTTAAGGGGACCATTGTTCCCGAATGTTGGTTCGGAATCCGCAGGACGACCACCCGGTAATAACAACTCTGACGAAGAAACAAAACCTCATAAGGATCTCAAGAAATGATAGCTTATAAAATAGCAAGAAACAGTACACATCCTGGCTAAAATTTTGGATTTGATAGTGTGGATTTTGAAACCATTACGATTTACGACTGTAGCGCAAGCTACCAGAAAGCCAAATATCCAACAGGAAGTCCCCCAAAATAACAAGCAACAGCAATAATCAATCACAAACTCTAACGACAACAACATAAGCCAGGTACACAACATTAGTTTGTGTAATTAAACAAAAAGGAAAAACTTTTGGATGACAAATTATAGAGAATTGCATGGAGAATTGCATTATCGGTTATTGCTTTACATTATAAGAAGCGCATGTAGTTTAATAAGTCATGTTGCTGTCAAAAGACAATTATGGCAGTCCGTTGAACCACTTGGAAATATTTTCAAATTAGCATTAACACAATGGAAGAAAATCACATTTGAGAGTTGTGATCTGTGGAACACCAATTAGATCAAATCAGTGATGATATCAAGACTGGGACATAAGTACAAGATACGACATAAGCCAAGTTTAAGGCATGATCAAGAGACAATTTCACAAGTAATTTACTCCAAACTTCACCACAGCTCTGAATTCAACACCCGACCCTTATCCATCTACTTCATTCCGGCAACAAGCCAACTTAAATATTTGACATCTATTTATACGGGAACAATCAGAAACAATTACTGACATAATCTACTCCCCGTTTCTTCTAACCACATATAAACTCAACCAAAGTACCTCAGTTGCACAGGATATAAAGATTACTGATTCACAATCACGTAGAAGGTTTAATTGGCTGTGACGGCAACCACATACTGAACATGTTCTATTAATCAATCACCTAGCGATAATCAACAGCTTGTAACATCATATCCCAGACATAGAAAGAAAACTCATAGATGAGAATAAGCGAAACAAATCAACTGGTCTACAACCATATGCGTATTACACAAGCATTTTGGAATGTCTCACGCCTGAGGCGTGAGATGTCTCATGTAAACATAAACCTGAAACTGTGCAATATAAATTATTAACTAGCAACCAAGCTGACAAAGTCATGATCAATACCTGCTTGCCCATGAGCATAATGGCAATTGTCACCAAAAGAACAATAACCAGTCGTCTCAAACCTTGTACATCGCCTCGTCTTCCAATAAACTGGCCTCGGAGCCCCCCTTGATGCATCCACACCAGTATTATGATTTACCACCGTCCTATTAACCTCATACTGTTCAGGCATCCTAGGTGGCACCATAGGAGGCCCTGTGGTACCTATACTAATTGCAGAACTCTCCCTCGGACTATCCCTAAACCTTGGTGGCGGTGCCACATCCCTAAACTTTGGAGGGTCTTTATGCAAAAAATTGCATCTTTCACCATAAGGGCATTCTTCCCCATTATAATACTTCTTACAAAGCTTCATCTTATGAATAATCCTATCATCATCCTCCCAATTCTCCGTCCCATTCCCATTCCCATTTCCATTCCCGTTCGCATTCCCAAACCCATTTCCATTACTATTACTCCCTCTATCATCGGTCCTAACCGAAACAAGCTCTTGCCAATTAGGAGGCGGCTTTCTCAAATCATCATCACCATGAGCAAAATTACAATTTTCACCATTCTTACATTGACCCATCCTAAATTTCACACAATGGCGCGTCTTGAAGAAGATTCTACCAGTTGGTTGATTAAAAGTAGGTTGGTTATTTGGCGGCGACCTACGATTATTGTGATTTATAGGTTGATTATCAGTGGAGTTTTTTGCCCTTTTCAATGGAGGATCATGATCAAATTGTGAATTTGCATCAGATTGGTCATTCGAACCCGGGAATTGTGGCCAAAACCCATCAGGGAAGGGTACAAATGGTGGGAAATTTTCAGATGAACTCATAATTTTTTCTTAAATTTCACAGATTAAATTTTCACCAAACCCTAATCAAATAACATCAACCAAATCAAAGATTTGATCTTTTCACATACCCAATTCAAATCAAAACACAAAGAGCATAAAGATGCAATCTTTATAAATACCCAGTAATTAGAAATTGATAATTTCTTAACACTAACCCTAATTAACCAACCAAACCCAAATCAAATCAAACAATATAATGATGAAAGATTGTACCTTTCTGAATACCCAATAATCAAATTCAAGTATTCAACCCAATTCTCCAATTTAACACAAAAAATACCAAAGAATTGGGGATTACAACAAGAAGTTTGATAGAAAGAAACAATAATAGATTGAATTATTGGATGGTATATGGAAGTATAACAAAAAAAAAATTACATGAGAGAAGACTTAAATATTAAAATAACACCTGAATTTATAGAACATGGGAAGTGGTGGGGGTGAGATGATAGATGAATTAAGGAAAAATAAAGGAAATTGAAAACCCTAGCCGCCTTTTAACCCCAAATTAGAGAAGCGAAATTGCAGGGATCAGAAAAGGTATGATAACAGAAGGAAAATAGTTAACAAACAATTGAAAAACCCTCAACTCTAAAACCCTAACGGCTCTTATAAAGTGATTTCGTATTAAACCGGTTTTCTTAATTAAGGTAACATACAAGTTTTAGTCAAATGTGAGTTACGGAGTAAGTAGTATGCCGTATGTGTCTATGTCACGTCAAACAAACTTGTGTTTTTTCTCCTATCCAACAAATTGACTCCATAACCAACAAAGGTTGGTCCCAATGAAAAAGAGTTGGTCTCGATGGTTTCGATTCCCATCAAGTTAAAATATAGCTCTGTTAGTAGACGATTTGTAAATACCACTTTAACACCAAATAAAAAAACAAATTGGCTTTATATGTGTAGTAATAATTATTGTATAAGATGGTCTCACATGTAAGACGCCCCGTTTAAATAAAAAAAAACACTCATTTAATAATAAAAATAATTTATTTTCTTTTTTCGGATGGTCTCACATATGAGATTGTCTTATTTTAAAATTTGTGTTATGCGTGTTTTTAATTATTGTTAATATTAATACCATACGAGTCATTTTTGTTAGGGAATTATTAATCATTATATATGATTAACAATACTCCATTTCTTAGTTGTATATTCCGTGGTAATATTGTGACATGCATGAACAAAGTGATGTTAGTCATTAGGCTGGTCGACTAACATTGACATGTCAACTCTTCGAATGTACGTACAACGGAGAGAGGTTGTCTAGTCGATCACACTCATATTGGGTATACCTTATATGATCTTTATCACGTTACTCTTTTGAAGTTTACATTAGAGTAAATATGCTGAACATGGGAGGTCGACCCGGTGTTTGGGTCCTCTATTTCTTAACCAAGTTGACTCATACCCCAACTCGGGCCGTGTCAATGTGTCATGGGCCGGAGCCCCGTTGAAAAATGAAAAATTATATTATTACTCGTTCGTCCCTGCTGAAATTATTTACCCCTTAAACGTAAACCTTGGTAGAGCTAATAACTCGTGACCAAACCTTTAACTTATGACTTAGCGTGAACCCTAACTCGACCCCTAACCCAAACCGAGCAACCTGAGTCTAAGCATGTCTGCACTTGCCAATTCACCATGTAGGCAACTCTACAACGTAGCATGGTTAAATCATACACAATTAAGGATGTTCCTACTAATCGTTCTACGAAAAAATAGATCACGAAGTAGTAAAAACAACGATACGAGGTTTTGGAAATCCGTAATAAGCGCCATGGGCGTCATCCATTAACAAAATTATAGTAACGCCTTGCAATTTCGTAGAATTTCCATCAGTTTGAGCTTCTAATACCGTTTTTGATACGGTTTAGTCCTAAATCGAGAATCACGACCTCACAGGTCAAGTAATTCGTGTCGGGTCAATCACAACTCAAATAAAGGTACCTCAACACTTTTATCAACTCTTTGAATTAAACGATAATTGTTTTTCGTGGGTGCTTTTTTTTTTTTTTATTATATTGATGGATCAACATTTGTATTTTTAGCTGTTGATTTCTTTCATAAATAGTACAGAGTACTCTGTAAATCATTACAACATTTAGTAATTTTTTATTTCGTTGAGAATGGTTTTATATTGATGGATCAACATTTGTATTTTTTCATTCAGTTTCTTAGGAGACTTATTATTTAAAGTTTGGAAAATTATTATGTATGAAAATAGGGGTTTTTCAATTATGCCTATGAATCTATGATACATTGTTATAAATTTAGAGCATGTAAACTGATCAATCGAATCGGGTTCGGGGTGAGTCAGTTCGGGTTTGGGTTGTTAGGATTTCCAAGAATTCGGGACGTGGTCGGGTTATTTCGGGATTTAATTGTTTTTCGGGCGAGTGTTTTCAAGTTATTTGGGGATAACAATCAGTTTCCGATAACAAACATTCTGGTCGGCTTGAATAAGTTCGGGTTAATTATTTCGGGTAAATTTGAGTACGGGTCAGGTCAGTTCTGACGGGTCTAGTTAGAGTAAGGATAGAAGTATAGAACAAGTACATATTGAACATGTGACATATTGTTAGCCAGTTGCACTTATTCTTTCAGGTCTAGGACATAATATGGCCTTTCCTTCATGACTCCAATTTTATAGGATGGATATTTAGATTTTATCTCCGGGTGATATAAAGTCTCGGTACCACCCTCTCACACAGGTTCATTCAAATGATGATCCCTTCGTAAGGGCATATGATAGGTTAGTACCACGACTCAGAACTACCCAGTGACGCCCTAGCAAATTTGTTCAAGTTTACACCAGGGTGGACTTAATTGAGCATGCATTACATATTCTAAAGGCAAGTATCTAGTTCTCATCTGCATATTTTTAAATTCAGTCTTAAAGATCTTATGCCAAAAGCTAAAATGGGCTCACAAATAATTGCTCCATTGATAATGAGTAAAGAAGAATTGACTGATACCCTGAATCTTTATCTTCTGTAGGTGTCATTTTTAGCCAATTTTGTTTGACATAAAACAGCAAAATAAGGGAATAAACTGAAGAAAACAAAACTACACTGATAAGATTTAAAAATTATGGAATTATGTTTTGTTAATTAAGTAGAAGAAATTGCATAATGTGGGCTTCACTTGACCCCATCCTTTGCTCCTTACATTCAACAAAAATTACACTTGAAGGTGCTAGGATACACACAGACTCTGGAAACTACAGAAAGAAAGTGAAATCGATCGTCGAAACCTCTTCATGATATCTCTTCTCACTTACATTGCTCCACCTGCAATATTCATGTGAATACATTAAGTAAACTTGTTTAACATTGTCATAGAAATCAAGTGTCAAGCTTATGTTTTGATTCTATAGACTATAGTAAACCTATACTATCCTTGCATATGTCATTAAGTTTAATCGTTTAAGTCAGTGAGTTATCAGTACTCCTGAAATCTGTCAGCATTAATACTGCTCTTTTGGCTCACTTAACGCAGAAGAAAAACAAAATGATATGATAATATTAGATAAGGAGGGAAATCTCTTACCAAATTCCTTTGGTGTTCTGCATTTATA
The DNA here is from genome assembly GCA_022085475.1 of Heliosperma pusillum. Lineage (NCBI taxonomy): Eukaryota > Viridiplantae > Streptophyta > Magnoliopsida > Caryophyllales > Caryophyllaceae > Heliosperma > Heliosperma pusillum. Next base: position 29,960 of record JAIUZE010001617.1, read on the forward strand.
ACATTCCATCCTGCACGCGTAGTTGTGTAAACCACATCCGGGTCTGTAAACACAAACATTTTCCGTCATCAGAAAATGCAATGCAACTCTGATTCTAACAACTCTTTGACACATTGTTGGTTACATTTTCCGTCATCAGTCTCATGTTAGAATTTCTGTATAGTTAAAATGTTCGCTTTTTGATTGCAAGGAAAACCACATGGGCAGTTTTGATGCTGAAATCTTTTTGAAACAAGAAATTTTTTAGGGAAGGTAATGTTGGAACAACTAGAAAATAGGGTCAAATTTTACCTAACACAAATCCAGTCACCAGTTTTCCAACCAGGAAGAAGTTGTTGTTGTTGATCAGAACTGCTATAACCTCCGGAACTCATCATCATCATGTCACCACCTCCATACCCAACAGTTCCATAATCACACTTGTAATTTCCACAACGGAAACAATTCGTTCGGCTGGCATAGTTGTGGGCCCCACAGCTCATGCTCTGACAATACCAGTCCCCGGCCAAGACCTCTGTCCTGCTATTAGCATTGCTGTTGTAAGCATAGTAGGGAATGTCAGCCTGACTTCCGTACTTTGGGAAATTACACTTTTGACACGATTCCCTCTTCTTGAAGTTCACATGTTGACAAGCGCCACATAACCAATCTCCTGGGCTGCTCATTGTTTTGTCTTCTGAATCGAAAACAATCACAAAAAACAAGAGTTGAGAAATCCAGCATATATACCGTAACCTCTTTACTACTGTATTTTTTAGCTTTGTCATATACTACTCATGATGTAATAAAGCTAAATGACTCGCGAAACTCTAAGTGCTTCTTGAAATCTCAGGTAGCAGAATGTCTAAGCAATTCATGTTACAGTTTTCATTATAGGTCTTCTACAAACAGCCTTTCTGTGCTTTGACACCCAGGGGTAAATTATAACCATAGTCGGGAGAAATTACGCTACTACGGCTACTTGAGTAATGTTATTGATTCTGTTGTAATAAACGGAAGTCGATAGATATACACTAACCTGAAAAATTAGACCGTTTCTTCAACCGAAACAAGAAAAAAACAAACACTGGCTTAAGTGTTGGTAGATAGCTAGAATTGGTTGAAGTAGATGAGATGTTATTATGTTGAGTTGTGAGTCCTTTTTATACTAGTTGAGGACACATTCTTTTGGTGGGGTCAGGAGTATAATGAGCACATCATGTTCTCTCCTAATCCCTTCTATGGTTTCCTTAAAAATGGATTCTTTAGCATTACAAGACACTAGTTAAGAAAGATGGAAACTTGGTAAAACTATATAACTGTATATGCAAGTTCATCAACATTATCCTTTTTTTATCCTTAGTTAGATATTGAGAAATTGAGAACTGACAGTTAAAAGTGTCATTCTTTACTTGATTCCTTTTGCATTATTGCTTAAAAACTATGCCAATATCTCCACATTATCCCCTCCCTTTCTTGGCAAGGTGTTATTTGGGGAGGGAGGTTAGGTTGGACATTGTGTTTCCTGACTCGGGTTTCCGATCTTTGAAAAGATCGGTCTCCTTTACTCTGGCACTTCTTCTGTGTACTGGCCCCACAGAACAACATATATCTCCTTACAGCAAGCTTCCCATTTGGTCTTTCCATTTAGCGTTCCAAAACAAAGTGCATTTTGGTAGTATGAGTCGTAGTACCGATCTTTTTTTAACTTCTAGGATTCCATTATGCATCTGATCAGTGAAGTCAATATTAGTCGTTTATATGGCTAGCAATCCCGTTAAAGGAATTTTAGTGTTTCGACTTTCAAAATGTCAATTAACAGGCAGAATCAAAATTTTCTGTTTATTTTAGTGGAGCATGTCAAGGAGGTAACAGGATATGCTTTAAGCCATAAGTAGCTGTTTTTCCTACAAAGATAGTCATTCTAATATGGTAATGAAAAGGGTACGCAATTGGCTTTGGCTTCATGATGGACCAAACAAGCAACTTGTTAATATATTATGCAATCTCAAAATTAACAAAAAACAAAGGATAAGAAACACAATTGTATGTTCTTTTGGGATCCTGTTATGTTTGAAGTGGGAAGGAGCCAGTGACGGAGCCAGAAAATGCAACTTTAAATTGTTTGGTCATTCAAAAACAGCCTCTTTGTGCTAGTAACTTATTAATATAAGAGTAAGGCTGCGTACATCCGACCCCTCTCCTACCCTTGGGCACTGGCCACTGGGGTAATGTTGTTTTGGCGGTGAATAAACTCTGTAATTTTTCTGAAATATTTGTATAGATTTATACTAAGCGACTTCCCAATCACATTCACAGAATGCAATAAAGTTAACTACATCACCACCGTAGTGACTGTGCCTCCATGACGGGTAAGGGGATCCGATATATGCATATAACCACCGTGTTAAAAATATAGGGAGGCTGATTCGGAATAGTTGATAATGAAAAGGGTAATATATCCAATATTTCAGATTTCAGAGGCAAAAATTATATGAATGCTGATATTGGTGTCAGAAAGGGATTCTTTGCAGTATTATTGAGGGGGGAGTAATTTTTTTGCAATGACCACAGACAAAGAATAACCAAGGTGGAAAAGAAGCTCATCATCTATTTTTTGTGTTTTACAATATATTCCATCATTAGTAAGTTTAATTGCTCCTTTTCCTTTGATGAGGAATATTCAGCATTGCCTGGCCATAAACTTGAGATCATGCACATGACTACATGAGTATTCTATAGCAGTATACCCCCATTTTCAAATTCTCTCCATTTTCGCCTATCTCTATTTACTTTGTCGCTACCTCTCATGTGAGACAGTCTCTTAATAATGTTAATGTTAATTAATGTGAGACCGCTCACTTGATGGGTAGTCATCATTTAGGTTACCTTTTTCTCCTTTTTAGTTAGTTTTTAGTAACGTGGTCTCAAGAGACGCTTTATTTTTCCCCAGCTAGTGTCACTTATATCAAGATAGGGGTTAGATATATAACATATGCAACCTTGTCCTTGAGTGAAGAATATGAAATCAACAAATACGAGCTTGGTTTGGACATGGGTGTGCCTTACGTGGATTTCTACCGACAAACAAGTAAGTTAGCAAGAGTAAAACAGGTTATCGTGCTTATGTAACTTTTTTTAAATGTATGTCTTTTTCTGCTGGTCGGATCCAATGGACGAGAGTACGACTCGTGAATAGCTTACATTGAAAATACAATATGGCAATGACAATTGCATCAACATGATACCACAACCTAAAAATCACAAAAAGTTCAATAAAAACACTTCGTATATATCATCATATTCTTAAGTTAAAAGATGATGACCCTTGACCCCGTACATGCATTTGTATAAAGGGGATCAGGGATCAGAGCCTTACCCTTGTAAATACAACATAGTTTTCAAATGACCCAAGATGAAAATTGTTCGACTGCCGACTCCATTCAAAAGGGCAAATAGGGTGAGTTGGTGATGAGGATTCTATCTTATCAAAATCCTAGGACAAGAAATTAGAGTAGAAAAGGTGAAAAATCGACGATGTTTTTCTTGCCATATCATCAGATGCTGTCCCTACGTCCCCCGTGGGGTGGCATGGCTTACATACTGTCTTTTCTAACACTCTTAGCAGTATATTCTCTACTACTTTTGAGTCATTGGTTTAACAACTCAAATTATTAGCTAGTGCTCAGATTCTCCATCTCTTAATAACTACATTTACTAGTTTGCATTACACTTTTCCTTTCATTTGCTATCATTTGGATTCTTTATAACTCTCAAGTCCCTACTTTTCTTACTCGGATTCTACTATAGTTAGACCTGACAAACGGGTTTTTTAGATCAGGTAAATACTGATAAGGTCACTTTGAGTAAGGTTATTATAGAAATCTTTGTATTTTGGATAGGATTACGTCGAATGTTTACAATGTCTACTTATTTGGTCATTTATAGGTAAGGTTTAGTTTCGGACTAATGATCGGGTTAATTTGAATCTAAGATCATACTTGGGTTGTTGTGCTTCTTTCCTAGGCCTGTTTTTTTTTATTTTTAAACTAAGTTTATGAGCTGAAATTTTCTGAACTAAAATTATAAGAGCTGAACTGAACTTATAGGAGCTGGGCTGAGTTAAACTTAAAGAAATCGGCTTTAAGCTCAAAAGAACAAGGAAATTGTGAGACGCTAATACTACCCGAGCATGCGAGGCCAATTGCCAAATTCTTTACTTAAGAGATGTTATTGAAAGATGAAGGAAAGGAGGGCCATTGTTGTTCTGTTATATTTGTATGGATGAGATCCCTCATTTGTGACAGGAAACGTCGTCATAATCAGATATTGAGGAGAGTACACACAGTTTCTACACGGGATATAAATTCTCATTATCTTTTACTCTTAAAGTTTAAAGAATAATCAAATAAATAAAGAAAGATTGATGAAAGTTTGAAGTTATACAGTAGATGTGAAGGGAAAGCATTGATTCTTGATGAATGTACGTACTACTACTTTGTTTTTTTAGGTTGCTTTCAAAACACCCTTTTGATCAACCTCACCTATTTGCACCGGAACTACATGAAACCTCCTCCTAAGGGCACAGGTTTTATTTGCATTCAAATCCACCTTCTTTTATGCATCAGATTCATATTATCGCCGACAGGAAGTCGAACCCTTAAGCCCTAAGGTCGCGCCTATGACAAGAAGGAAGATGTATGTAATCATTTTACGTGTTATTAAAAGCGTAAAGAATTTGTTTGAGGATAATACAACCATCTCGAATTCAAGATTTTTCTTAAGTTAGATTGACTTCTTACCAGTTACTCGTACCACTTAATATAAGGACTGGTATGAATCTTTTGATAATGAATTTTGTGAAATTAGCTAACAAAGTAAAGAGTAAAATGTCTGCTTTAGGCATCCCGTTTAAGGAAACCATATGAAAAAGATAGAGGAAACAATGAACATGATGTTAACATTCATGTCCCCACACAGGAAGCCTACGTTATGTAAGGGCCTCGGTAATTAACTTTTGCATAATCTTCTAATTTCACATTATGGGCCTCTTACAATTAATTAAACTTGCCTCCTTCAGTATGTATCCTGCTGTTGTGTTCTATAAGGTAAATTAATTCACTCCTCGATGAATCGATGCTCGGAGATTTACACAGTCACATACTGAAAATGAGGTACAAATTAAAATCGTATTGATAAACTACTATTTTATCTTAAAAAATGACCCGTTATGCCTATCATAACTCATAAGGATAAATTGTATCGAAAATATTTGTTGTATGGGATTTTGATCTAAGGCCTTTGAGTGCGATGAATACTTGAGGTATTAGGTGGTTTGTTGTATAAGAATTTGTCAAGTTATCCTTAAACTTGTATATACGACAATACAAGATACTAAAAATACGATGATAGACTAAATGATATACTCCGTAGTACTGATAGATGAACCATCTCAACCAAAACCTTAAGGTGATGGTTGATGCCCATATATTATAGTTATATTCTATTATGCTCCCTCACTCGAATGCCCATTGGGCTTGAAGAGTGGTTGGTTGGTTGGTTGGTGCACAGGCTCCCCATACCATGTGCGGGTTTTTCCACTTGGTGAGTTTGTGAGATATTAGGGGCTGCCAGAGTTTGAACACGTGACCTTCGATGGTTGATGCCCATATATTATAGTTATATTCTATTAACCATCTTCAAAAATCAAAGGAAAAATAATTTCACCAAATAAATGGACCATAAAAAACATGATAATTTGTCAACCAAGGGAAATTCAGCTGTTTATTGACCACAATCTTGTTTCAAGAGTGAAAAATAGTAGAAGAGACATAACTATCAAAAAAATAAGGTCCAAGGAATCACAATCTTGTAGTAATAACTTTGGTCAATTCAATTGTAGCAATAATTTATATCCACTTTAAGCATAAGAACCTCAAAATTTGTAACACAATAATTCAATTGGAACTAGATGCTTTGCAAGGAAAGTCGAGACATGATGCAACTAACAAGCCATTATAATAGATCGAGCTCAACATGCAAAATTATTTAAGCTTCGATCTATTCATTTTAGAATTTCTTTAACTTTGTGACTTATTTATTGTTGGAGAATAAAGACTATGATATTATGATAAAAGTCAAAACTTCAATTTTTAGGTGCGAAAATTATCATGTAAGACTGTTGTATATATAATAGAGTGTATGAAACTTCAACATTGATGAAGGTATGAAGAACAATAATATTTCAAAATTTTTGTATGGAAAATCCTTGCTCAATGTCTTCCAATAGGGGTAGAGCTTCAAAGAAGAAATTTGAGGGAAGAGTAACATTGTGGGTTATGTGAGCAAGATATGAAAATTAATGAATCTTGGGATCATCTCTTTTGTAATTGTGCTTTTGCCAGATGTATGTGGTATGGGTGTCCTTTAAATATAAGAGGAGATATGGGGAATGGGTTGGACATTCGTCTACAGATAGTAAATTGGATCCAATATCTTGGGAAGTCAAAGGGAGGACGGGAAAGAACAATAATATTTGTTATAGTTTTATGGTCTATATGGGTGACCAAAAATAATAGGAAGTTAAGGAATTTTACGATAGATCCTACTAGTCTGGTTACTCATCAAATAATGAACAAGGCAATCTTTTATATGGAAAGTGGGAAAGAGGAAATAAATCATCTCAAGAAGAAGGTTCGCTAACGAGGAGCATAAAGCAGGGCAATAGTACTTGGATAGTCAATTTTACAAGCTGAGGCGATGGCAATCAAAGAAGCTTTGAAATGGGTTGCGGAGCAAGACTGATTTCATTTAGAAATCAAATCGGATTGTCTCGGGCTGATCATGAATATTGCAAGTGAAGATGAAACAGGAAGTGAAATTATTACAACTATGAAAGACATAAAAAGCTTATTTCCCTTGTTTCATTGTCTAGCTTTTAGTTACTGTCCTAGAGCTGGTAACAAAGCAGCTCATAATGTGGTAAAAAAAGCCGTTATAGGATAGTGTTATTTAGAATTTCTTGCTGTCAAAAAAAAAAATTGAATTACAAATCCCTTTTCTTTTACCTTTATAAATGGTAAAACCGTTATGGAAAACCGTTATTTTAGCTGCAAAGTAAATAACAAACCTTTATTCAGCTGAACTGAAGTACTTCACAATAAGCATGAAGAAGCAGGGAAATGGCGCGCTTTGCTTTTGAACACTTAGCAAACCCATGAATGTCTTACCATTACTTCTCCAGTGCTCTCTCTTACTTGAATAATCGCTTTCAATATTCGATTCTTTTTATCAGGATATTAATCATCAAATGATTGAATGGGCCTCAAGCCCTCAACCAAGCAAAAAGCTTAAGCGGATGGTTGAGGTTCACTCAATGGCGATTGTGAAATTGGAAAATGTCCGGAAAGAGAGACGGTATCATGGACTCATGGATATATGTTAGAGGATTAGGGTTTAGGCCGACGGCTACCGTCTAGGGTTTAGAGTATTATGGTTTATTATATATATCCATGTATTCTAATGACAATCACAACTCAATAATATAACTATCTTATATGAATCTCCCCTCCTAAATCTTATCATGGTATCAGAGCCTCCATCTTGAGGACAAGCGGTGGGCAAAATTTATGGCGCTCACCGGCGGGATTATTGATATTAATCATCTTCAATTTATTTTAGCCAATAACATCAAAAAAAAAAATCCAAAAAGAAGTTGTCCAAAGCGGTGGGCAAAATTTATGGCGCTCACCGGCGGGATTATTGATATTAATCATCTTCAATTTATTTTAGCCAATAACATCAAAAAAAAAATCCAAAAAGAAGTTGTCCAAATGTCTTCCTTTGAGCAAAAGAAATCACGTCTGACGTTGTATGTGTCAAAACAAATCCAAAAATAAAGAAATAATTTCTTCCTTTTCCTTTGTAATTTGATTAATCGTCTTTTACTTTGTTCAAGGTGGTACTTAAATTGATTTATTTGGAGTTCGAAAAGCTTAACGTTCTCCGAATCTCGAAACTTATGGATAATTTTCCGTTTTACCGAAATTTGTTAGGTTCGATTAGGGTTCCTACAAATTAATTGTCATTCGGCAAGTTCGAAAAACTCAACCTTCTTGTTCGAAGGGATCTTTCTAGCGAGTCTTATAATCGTTTCTTTTACCAACCTTGCGAAGACGAAGAACATTAATGAAGATGAAGAAGATAAGATCGGCGATTTTTATTTTATATTTTGTGCAAACTCATGGAAATTTTAGCAAATTACCATGAGTTTGAGGGGGATGTTAGAGGATTAGGGTTTAGGCCGACAGCTACCGTCTAGGGTTTAGAGTATTATGATTTATTATATATATCCATGTATTCTAATGACAATCACAACTCAATAATATAACTATCTTATATGAATCTCCCCTCCTAAATCTTATCAATATATTTTGAAGCTTGGAGTTGAGTGAATTGGAATGTTAATGCTAGAAGTTTGATGAATGTCCCATGAGAGATTCAGCGCCTTTGACGAGCATCTATTCTGATCACCAGTTAGTAAGTACCTAAGGGTCATTTGGATGATTCCAGTTTCCTGTTTGATTAAATGCTTGTGAATTGTGACGGATGTTGTGTCGTAAATTGCAAAGATTGTTTTTGGAGTATGTAGCCTCGCTCATGTCCATTGATAAGGCAAGGGAAACAGATTTACACTGTTTACACTTTACATCCTTGGAGCTTAGACACTTAATTTCTGGCCCAAACGCGACTCTTTTTACACGAAATAAGTATGTCCAATTCGATAGTATGGCACACAATATAAATGTATTAACTGACACATGTGATCGAGTCTGAGTAACGTGCCCTGTTAGTAATAGTACGAAATGTTCAGTTTCAGTATATATAGTTTAGCTGATGTTTTTTTATCAGTTGTCAATAATATTGTTAAGGATAGTCGAAAAGGGAAATAACGTTTTTATTTATCTATAGATAAACCGGATACAGGAAGCTAAGGTACATCTTGCGGTCTGGGGATCACATAGCATTGCTTCCTACAGTCTTAACTCAAACTACATTTCGTCATTATCATCATTCGTTGCCATCATTGTCAACCATTCATTGTCGGTGACAGACTCTCTAGTATTCATCATCTTCAGTCTTATGCTCCAATGTTGTGCATCTCAGCTTGATTGAACGAGTTCTTGCGGGCCGACTTAAGTACAGTTTTGTCAGCTACTATGAAATAAGCTGCTCCAGCCACTGTAATTGTAACATCACAATTACAACATTATTGAACAATTCGTTAAATATTGAATTAGTCCCCTGAAAAGCGATCTCGTATTAAACCGGCCCATTTAACCAAACTCGTATTCCTCTTAAGTCTTAACCCGCCCAATCAGGTAATAATAATCCTTAATTTTGGCAACAAGTGTGAATGTGAATAGTCTGATTAACCCTTATATTTTGAGGTAAACAAAAGAAAAACAGACTAAACCTCTCACAACTTTATTTTATTTCCGCCTCTATTTTAATTGGACATGAGAGCCGTCTTAAGTTAAGACGTCTTAAACAAGCAGAATAAGTGATGAAATTTGCGATGGTTAGTATACCCGTGGAAACTATGAGAGCCTGAGCAGTGGGGTTGAGGTATGCCCTAGCCCATGACAGCTTTCTTGCCATTGCTATCTGCAGGTTCATGAAAACATGTTAATCACTTTCTGTCAATTTAATAACGAGTCTGTTTTAACTAAGACCGTCCTACGATAAGACCTGATTATTTCTTACTGTTCATCTCGTTTACAACACCAAAACACAGCAAATTTATTAAGATTTGGTGTGACTGTATTATTAACAGCCAGTATCAGCCACATTTATAGCATAACAGCCGGCCGAGATCAGGCCGTAACAAGGGGCTTTTATTTTTGGTACAGAACTACAAACCGAAATTTAATACCATGTTATACACTTATACTCCTGTAAGTACACGTTTTTTATTAGTTCTATGAAAAAGGGACCTCAAAATCATAAATTTTGTCTTTCGGATTTTCCCTTGTTTTTACTCGAAATTTTGCACGGTTTTAAACAAGTGCTGTTGTCTTTCGGATGGTTTTGCGCTACAATGTACTCCGTATATTGTAAAACCGAGACTTACACAAGCGTTATTAAAAGGAAACGATAATGAAAGTGGTAACTTACAGTTGGGATGGCTGTAACAACTCCAGCAACAACAGCAGCCTTGGCTCCAGCTATAACCCCATCTGATTATTTTAATCAAAAAGTCAGGAAATTTGACTATGTGTTTAACCAAGTTACTTTCCTTAGGAATTAAAATCAACTTAATTGTCTTAATCACACAATAGACTAATGTGAAATTATGTTAATTTTACCTTTTTCAATATGATTTGATTAAGATATCAATCAAAGTCACTAGCTACTTGATTACAGAAATCTTATCATTCATGAACATTGAAAATACTTACTGTCACTGATCGAAACTAATCAACTTCCATGGTAAACAATTGAAATATCCAAATCAAGTTGGTCTCTCTTAAGACACAGATCTGAGCCTTAATATTAAAACGAATTCAATAACAACCCACATTGGCCACATATGACAAGTGTTTAGCTAGTCACTAGGCATTCTGTATTTGTCTCATCCATCCTACTTCCTCCGTTCCATTTAATTCTTTACGTTTGCTTTTTGGTCGCTATTCACAAGTGAGCAGAATCTTTATTACAACTTCCAATATATAACATAAAAGATAGTCATGCGAGATCTTGTTTTAATACTCCCTCCTATTCCATCTATTCTTCACTATTTCCTTAATTGTCTATTCAAGTTTTCTTCCTTATTTCCTTTTTTGGATTGCTTTGTGTGGTCCATATTGAATTGTATGTGGGGTAGTCTATTTTGTGTGGCCTAAATTGATTTTCTTATTCCTTGTGCAAAAAGGAAAGGGGAAGAATACATAGAATATGAGGGAGTATGTCTTACCGAGTGCATTATGAATATCAAACTTTTATATTTTTTAATAATATGTAACTAAAGATATGAACAAACGAAAACGTGAATTAATGTACGTGTATAAAGCAAACGTAAAGAATCAAATGGAACGGAGGAAGTATTTAACTTGTATTAAATTTAAAACCAACGTGTTCGTCTTAAACAGAATTTTGGGATCAAAATATACTTTCTATGATTCAGAGATATAGTACGGCGTATACATGACTACATAAGCCATTTGTCCCAGACCTCACTTACCTACGTATCACAAATATAGTGTTAGGGGTTGTTTGGTTGTCATCTTAATTCATGGGAAGTAGAAATTCCCATGAATTGATAAAATTCCTACATAATGTAGGAAGTCACTTACCTAGCCCCCTAGGTAAGTGCAACTTCCCACATGAATTCATTTCCCACATGACAACCAAACAATTTTATACAATTCACATGAATTGCAACTTCATGTGAATTTCATCTTCCCGGGAATTCCATCTTTCCATGTTCAACCAAACAACCCCTTAGTTTAGTGAGTCATCTCGTTCATGACCTGACTCATATTTGATCGCCTCTAGTCCTTGTAAACAGTTTATTTCAAAAAAATATAAAAAGGTAGATGTCATAAACTTAAAATAAAATTCTCGTGTAATGCGATTTTACACTAATTAATTTCGTGTTAGACCATCTTACATTTTTACCTAAACACTTTCACATAACTCCTTTTATAAACTACCCATGTTTTAGCGAGGGATATACTCCTATATCTTTAATGAATAATCTTACACTATTCTAGGGTAAAAACACATTTTACACATAACTAACTCAAATCGAAAACACATTAAAAATATAGAGAGAGCTTGTAAGAATGGTAATTAAATGTAGGTAAATTACCATGAGAGCATTGTTTGGCCATAGCTAGCCTTTCATCATAAGTAGGGCTCTCTAAGGATGATTGAGCAACATTTTTTGCCATTTTAAGTTATAGTATAAGATATAAGATAATAAATGTGTTTTATTTGTTGTTTGTTTAGGTTGTAATGTTTGTTGAATGATGTGTGAAAAATGATGAGGGAAAAAGCATGAATTTATAGGCATAAAGGAGTGGGACAAGGTGATGTTTAATTTGATGGTTTTACTATAAATCTAAGGTCTCTTGTAATAGTAGTCCCTTGTTTTACATACACTTTGGTTTTCCGTTAAAGTCGGTTGATACCTCTGTCCCCCCTTCTCAATAATCATATATTATGTTAATTGATTGATTAATTATAATTTAGATGATGGACCGTACGTGCTACTTTAGTGTCCATATCCATGGAATTAGTGAATTAATTAAGGAGTGGTACTACACTACTACATGATGAATATAACTAATTATTCTGTATCATTTTAAATCCTGATTTAAAGTTAAATTAAAGAGATTTACCTTTTGTATGTTCATGTTATACACCTTTAAGACAATGATAAAAGCATGGTATAGCGAAAGTGCAAAACTGTGAGTAAAGCTAACAATCTTTACTTTATCTCCGGGAATTACGCCCAAAAAATAATCAAAATCACCCAAATGAAGTCTCTTAGGAAAGTTCTTTCTCCGTCTTGATCAATAGGTTATCATTTTTCATTTTTAGATGTTAGTTATCATTCTTATACATAGCATAGACTATTCTTGTACAAGTGATAGGTTTGTGAAATAATAACATTATTAAAATACATTATTTCACATTTCCTTGTTATTTGTACCAAATTCAATTGATAAAACTAATAAGTGAAACGTAGGGGATAGTTCTGTTTAATACGACTGATTTCCAGGAATAATAACAGTAGATGACAAATCTCAAACACCGCGAACCTAACTAACTACTCCGTACGTAGTAGCATTACCCCTAAAGATATTGAGGAAAAACTTCATCTTGTTATGAATTAAAGAGGGTAGATAAGTATATAGAGAGAAGATATAGAGAGAGAGTAAATGAGATTAATGTTCTTATTTCACTATAAGAGGGGTAAATATATATACAATCGAATAATAGTTTTCATAAAACACTAGTAATTTAGAATATTCTAATAAATGAACATCCATAAAATTATATAAATAATAATATTTCATAACACTTCGCATTTGATGCCCATTACTTAAAAACATGCATCGTTAAAAACATTCCTAGAAAAAGTTCATGCAAAAAACACTAGTAGAGGAAAAAAAGTTATATTATTCTCCTAACACGCATAACAAGTTGTCTCGTTAAAACTTTTTTATGGAAAAATCAGTTGGACAAAACTTTGGATAAGAAAGAAGAGTAGAGTGCGTGTCTACTCCCCAGATGATTACATAACTTGATATATCTTGAATTGAGTCATTCTCTGACGTAACTTTTCAATCGTTGAGATCGATCTTTCATGATTGATAAAATTCATAGCTTTAACCAATAGAAATTCTTGATAATTTAATCATCATACTTCATCGAAACTCACTATCTGGATATATATAGTCATCCTTGATGACTTTTGGATCTTCATCTCAAATTTTATGGTCATATTTGTAATAAGATTTTTTCTCTATAAATGATATAATATTATATGTCTAGAATGATTGTCATCTCAACGGTCATGATGACTTGACTATACAATCCTAAGTTTAGTCTTAAAAAAACAGAGTAATTACAAAAATATTAAAGTTACAAATTGTCATAAGATATACTTCGATTACAAATTTGAAGTACTAAGCGAATATACGATTTAACTTTTCTTAGTATGCCCTAGCAAGTTGGAGGATCCTGAGGAGAGACAAATCTTGAGTAGGAGCATGGCAAAGCGTGGTCGATGGAGAGGTTTAGCAGGTAGATCAACGAGTTGATAACCACCATGAACATGTTGAACACGAAGCTCGTGATTGTTGACTTGTTTTGATGTAAAACTGCTCGGTTTCAAACTGAACAATTCAACGGACTGTTTATTTTTTTTTCTGTGTTTATGTTGCAGCGGAATTAACTGTATTTTTTTTGGATTTTTGTATGTGTTGGAACAAATAAAAATAAAAGATATGAATTAGCTAAGACAATCTCGCAAGATCACTCAACTAAGACTTGAATTAATCAAGTGATCTCGCAAGACAACTTGACCAACTTGTGTATGATCTTTCAACCTCGCAAGATTTCAAGAACACACGAATTCAACCTCGCAAGGAAGAATGTTTATTATTTCCCTCTCGCAAGAAGTAAATAACAGAACTTAAAGCTCGCAAGCTAATAAGAACAAACAAGTAATAACTTGAATTCAATTCTCAATTGTGTGAATAATTCAGATTACAAAGCTTGGTATTTATACTACTAGTACTTACCTTAAAATAGCTAGATAGAAATTAGGAAATAGTTTGAATACTACCTTATTATAATAATATCACCACACTATTTTATTTAAATTAGTAAAACAGTAATTAGTTGCTGCCAATTGTGTTGTTGTCCTTACTCCATGTTATCATGTTAACTTGATTTGAGCCCATTTTGAAACCTTCAGAAATGTGAGTTACATTTCGACTAATCAAGACTTCATTTTCATTTTCTTCTAGTGCACCCGCATCATGTTTGAGACAAATCTGAAAGCTAAAATCAGATTTTTCATTCAAGAATGAAATACCGAGTTACCAGGGTTGGCTCCTTTCAATAATTAGATTGCACTAAAACATCTTTTTACGATAACTTATAGGTAGTGTCAATCTTTGGTCTTCAACACCATTCCCATAATCTTCTGATTTTCCACGCATTTTGTGATAAAGAGTTACGATAACTTAAAAGTGACCAAATCGAATCGCTGCGATCTAAACTCAACCTAACTGACCCGTTTATCAAGTCTAATTACAAAATTTGAATTACAAGGCGAATATGTTATATTCAAAATTAATTAACGTTACTCAATGCTCCATGTAATAAACCAATAATTTCCCTCAAAATAAAATAAATAATAAACCAATAATATGTTATATTAATTTGGTTGTTCTAAAGGGGAGGAATGGAGGATCCTTGTGCAATATAGAGTACGTGCGTGACCACTTAAGAGTTAAGAACAGCACCGTCTTTGAATCAAGATGATGTTTATCCGTTTATCCATACGGGCACTGCAGCCGATGCGCATTACACTTCATCAATCATCACACTACTTTGTGTGTATTCACTATTCAGTTCGTGTAAGAGAATTATCTAGCACAGACCTGGAAAGTGGGTCAAGCCGGGCTGACAAGTGACCACGGGTCGGATCTGGCCACCCTAGCCCCAGATCGGGCTATAAGAAGGAGGCAGGCTAGGCTACCTCATGTTTGGCCTGGGAACAGCTCGTGATTGGGCGGGACAGGCGGGTCACACTTTTTTTCGCCTTCAAGGGCCAAACAGACTAGGCCCCCAAAATTAAAGCCCAGGCTGCCACTGGCCCACTAGTGGTGAGCTTAGCCGGGCTGGAGCCGTTGGCTAGGAGTCGGGCTAGCCGCAAGTCAGCCCATGCATGTGGGACGGGTCAGGCTGGATCCCAGCCCACACTTGTGTAGTATGGATTTGTTCTTGATAAATTACGACTTATAAATTCTATAAGTGTAAATTGTATTAATGAATTGCATTATATTTGATTTACAACCATATCCTATTTATAAATAATACAATGTGTAGTTACACAAACTAGTATGTCACTTCACCAATGTACACATTAATTCACCAAGGCATAATATCCTCCAACACCCCTCCCCCTCCCCAAACTCATGACAATTTGCAAAAATTTCCATGAGTTTGGAAAGTAATATATAAAAATAAAATCATCACTTTTGCTTGATGCTTAGTGATTAATTAACATGTTGTAGTTGGTACCATGTCAACCATTTTTCTTTTCGTTGAATCGAGGAACGCCATTCTTTTCGGACCTCGTCACATTTCCTTCAAGGGAACGCCATTCTTTTCGAACCCTTTAAATTTAAGTTGAACGGGAACGTCTTTCTTTTCGGACCCTTTAATATTTCAACCAAGATCTATTTATACAAAATACAATGGTAGTTATAATAACAGTGTGACCCTTCATCAAGGGTCACATTGATTCACCAAGGGGCATGAATGCCAGTATTGCACTCCAATACCATAATATACTCCAACAACCCCCTCAAACTCATGGCAATTTGTAAAAATTTGCGTGAGTTTGGAAAGTACAATATAAAAAAAATCATCACTTTTGCTTGATGTTTAACGATTAATTAACATGTTGTAGTCGGTACCATGTCAACCAATTTTCTTTTCGTTGAATCGAGGAACGCCATTCTTTTCGGACCTCATCACATCTGCTTCAAGGGAACGTCATTCTTTTCGAACCCTTTTAAATTTAAGTTAAACGGGAACGTCTTTCTTTTCGAACCCATCAATATTTCAACCATTTTCATGGGTGAATAATTTCATAAGACACCACATTCTCTCCTGAAGAGAATAAATGTGAGTACAATACCATCTTGAATCAGTTCAGAGTGCGGTCGTCATCATCATGGACATGGCCTTTGCCTTTCTCCATAAGTGGCGATTTTGCCTAATTATTGAAGAGAATACAATGACTTGTATATTGTGTTTATTAATTAAAGCTAATTACAGGAAGCTATATTTATACAAAAGCTAAGCTAACAACCTAAAGCTAAGTCTAAGATAACAGAAGCTATAAACTAGGATAGGTTAGACTAGGTAATTGACTTTGCATAAGAATAGGAATATGTGGTAGATAAGCATGAATATTGTTACATAGGTTTAGAGGTGGCAATCGGGTCAATCAGGTCGGTTACGGGTTGGGTTCAGGCAGTTCGGGTCATGTCGGGCTCGGGTTTGGTCGGGTCAAGTTGCTTATTCAGATCGAGTCGGGTTCAGGTTGAGTCACTTACGGGTCAGGTTAATCGGGTCAATAAATACAAAAGGTCGGTTCAGTTTCGGATCGGTTGACCAATGAGTCGGGATATATCAGGTCAATATGCTTGATCAGGTCGAGACCGGTTTGGTTTCGGGTTACTGATGGGTCGAGTATTTTATATTGTCGTCTTAAATTTGAAAATTAATCGGGTCAATGGTCGGGTCGTTATGTTAAAAGATCACTTTTGAACTTATGAATTATAATATTTGATTTGAGGAACTCGATACAAAAGATATTTGTAAAATATAAGAGTATAACACTATAAAAGTTAATGATTGTATAATTTCAATGAACACTTATGTTGTTCGACCTCGGTTATAAGTATATGACATGAGTGTCTATCCAGTGTCGGATTCACCTATATTATGGACAAAAAATAATATTTTTGGTCTAAATTAATCAGTTGTTTATGTTGTTCATAGTTTTGAACATTTGACATGTGAAGTATGGCAAAGAACTAAATGAATTACCTATGACATAGATTTTATTTATTATCTTGACGGTGATCCTACGTATTTAATTTTGAATAGGCTCTATTAGAATGGTGTATTTGAGGTTTGGATTTTAAGATCATAATTAATAACCGTGGTCGGTTTGTATGGTCATAACTCATAACTCTTTCTTCCCTTTATTGTTTTCAATGGAGGCAAAACTAAACACTCTTTTTCTCACAAAGCGTTAATTTAAAATTTTCTACATATATCACTTGCAATATAATTATTAATAAGTTTAACTAGGAATATAGCGTACTAAATTTACAACTGACTATTTATTTTAAGATTACATTTTGTTTTGAAAAATAAAATGAGCGATAATTTTTTATATCAAGTTTATTAACAAAAAAAACAAACTATAAAGGAATTTAGATTCTTAAAAAAGATTATTTGGCTATGATGAGTCAGGTCGAGTTTAATCGGGTTAAAACGAGTTACATACATGTCGGTTCAATTCGGTTTGGGTCAGGTCGGGTTTGTGGGTGAATCGGGTTTCGGGTCGGGTCGGATCGAGTCACAAGTCGGTTCGGGTCATATCATTTCAGGTTCTATCGGT
Organism: Heliosperma pusillum; assembly: GCA_022085475.1. Lineage (NCBI taxonomy): Eukaryota > Viridiplantae > Streptophyta > Magnoliopsida > Caryophyllales > Caryophyllaceae > Heliosperma > Heliosperma pusillum. The sequence continues at coordinate 47,883 of JAIUZE010001617.1, forward strand.
TTATCGGTTAACCTTCGGGTCGGTTCAGGTCGGTTTCAGTTCAGCAATTTTACGGGTTCTATCAGGCCGGTTATCGGATAAGTCAGGTCGGTTCTTCGGGTCGGGTCACCTTTTGCCAGCTCTACATAGGTTGTTGCTGCTGTTGACTGTAGGTCAAGTATTTGTATCCTTAATACGGTCCCTCAAGATGGACGGTCGAAGAGTAAGGCCAATCTTGGAAGCGAGAAGAAGAAACCGTGATTTAGACAATGGTTTGGTAAGGGTGTCAGCTATTTGATCGTCACCATTGATGTGGTGCACACGTATAGTGCCCAATTGTACTTGTTCCCGAACAAAATGAAAAGCAATTGCCAGATGCTTCATGCGTGAATGAAAGACAGGATTTACAGAATAACTTGTTGCTCCAAGATTATCACAAAAAATAGTAGGGAGTGATGATAAAGAAATACCAAGTTCAGACATCAGCGATTTTAGCCATAAAATTTCAGATGTAGTATCAGCGATAGCCCGGAATTCGGCTTTAGTGGATGATCGTGATAGAGCGCACTGTTTTTAGAGGACCATGAAATTGGATTTTGGCCAATGAACACAACATACCCAGTAGTAGAGACATAATCAGACTGATCACCACCCCAATCAGCATCACAGAATGCATGAAAATTAAAGGAGTATTTTTAAGTAGATGAATACCGTGATTAACAGTTCCTTTTAAATAGCGTAAAAGTCTTTTGAGAGCCGTCCAATGAGTCAATGTCGGATGCGTGAGAAATTGCGCAAGCTTGTTAACGGGAAATGCAATATGAGGTCGTGTTAAAGACAAATATTGTAGACTCCTGGCAATTGCACGATAGTCGGATTCATTTTTTTACGGGCATACCATCTTGTCGAATAAGAGATGGATAAGATAACATGGGTGTTGGCGACGGATTACAATCCAGCATATTATGGCGAGTGAGAATATCGATAATATATATACTTGGATTTATTTAAATGCAAACCGGACAATGTTGGAGTAACCTCCATCCCAAGAAAATAAGATAAGTATCCCAGGCCCTTGAGCGAGAAACGAGAGGAGATTGCAGCAAAAAAATTATTAACTTCGTTGGCATTAGTCCCTGTAACAATTATGTCGTCAACGTAGACTAAAGCATACAGAAGTGGGTAGCGGGACTGGGTGGACGGTCTATCCGCCCTTAAGTGGTACAAGGTTCTCCTCGCTTTATCTCAGCCACTAGTGGCTTATGTAGTGGTCGGCATACAATTGGATGTTAGTATTAGTGAAAATAAATAATTACGGATCAGAAATAGAATTTGGACAACCATAAGAAATAAAGTATCGTTTGAGCTCATTGTACCAAGCTCGAGGAGCTTATTTGAGCCCGTAAATAGCTTTCCGTAATTTGCAAATATGAGACGGAAATTTAGAGTCAATGAATCCAGGAGGTTGGACCATATAAACGTCTTCTTTAATTTCAAAGTACCTTGCAAGAAAGCATTATTAATATCAAACTGTCTTAACGACCAACCATGGGTAACGACTAGGGATAGAATAAGGCAAATGGTAGTGGGTTTAATAACTGGGCTGAAGGTATCGGTGTAATCGAGACCGGGTCGTTGGTAAAATACTTTGGCTAAAAGACGGGCTTTATGTTGTTTGAGACTGCCATCCGGGTTATATTTAATGCGGAAAACCCACTTGCACCCGATAACATTGGGAGCCGAGTCAGGAGAAACAAGGGTCCAAGTTTCGTTCCGAGATAGGGCATCATATTCGGCTTGCATTGCAGCACGCCAGGATGGGTCGACAAGGGCCTGTTTTATTAAGGATGGAGTGACATGAGGCGTGGGTAATATTGAGATTAGAGCAGTGTTACGTTTGGATGAATAAGAAGGCTTGGTGTATTTCAGATTCGGCATCCTAATATTGTTGGACAGACGGGTTGTTGGTCGAGATGAAGAGGGAGGTGGTGGAGGTGGTGGTGGGGCATTGGCAGTGGCTGTAGAAGAGGCAGAGGGAGACGGTGGAGCGGGTGTAGTTGCTATGGTAGTAGCAGGAGGCAAATTAGGGGTGACAGAGAGCGGAAAATCAGTGATAGGGTTGGTGGAGTCGGTGGAGTTGGTGTGGGCATGGGTGGAGGGTACGACGGAGGTGACAACGGAGGGTACGAGAATAATTGGGACTGTGAGTTGACACCATTCCGTGTAAGTGATAGAGGATGAGGGAGCGGAGATTTTAAGAAGAGAGGTGTATGGAGAGTTGTTGTCAAAGAAACGAACATGCCTGGAAGTATATATACGAGATGTGACGGGATCAAGACATAGGTAGGCACTTTGGGTCGGGGAATAACCTATAAACACACATTGAATGGAGCGGGCCTGAAGTTTGTGAGTCGTGTACGGGCGGAGCCAAGGAAAGCAAAGACAACCAAAATTGTGAAGTTTAGAGATGTTAGGATTGTGATGAAATACTTTAAAGTAGAGAGATTCATTTTTTTAGAGTGGAAGTAGGAAGACTATTAATGAGATACGCAGACGTAGAGAAGGCATGAGGCCAAAGTGAGGACGGAAGTTGAGCATGAGTGAGAAGAGATAAGCCTGTTTCAATAATATGTCGATGACGACGTTCGGCAAATCCGTTATGCTCGGGAGTGTGAGGCGGTGATGTGAGATGTGTGATTCCATTAATATTTAAATGAGAGGTTAATTTAACGAATTCACCGCCATTGTCGGAATAAAAATGTTTAATGGGTTTTTCAAAGAAGTTTTCAACTATGGCTCGGAATTTTTGAAAAACGGTTTCGGTGTCGGATTTTCGTTTAAGTGGATAAATCCAAATGTAGTGCGTATAATGATCGACAAAGGTGACGTAATATTTATATGACTCGGGTGAGATAACGGGAGATGTCCATAAGTCGGAAAATATTAAATCTAAAGGAGCGGTGGAGGTAAGAGTAGATTGCCCAAAAGATAACTTGTGACTTTTATTAATTTGACACGCAATACAGGGTTCGGAAAAAGAAATGCGGAAATTAAACCTAGAATTTAAAACTTGAATAATTTTGTTAGAAGGATGGCCAAGACGATGATGCCACGCGTCTTGACCAGAAGCTACGATTGTGTGTGCGTGAGGCGGAGATGGCGTCCAGACATACGAACCATCAATAAGGGATCCTTGAAGGAGAACCGTTCCCGTCGACTTTAACGTAAGCATAATTATCGGAACAAAATTGAGTAACGGAAAGTAATTTTCGCGAAATAGACGGAACAATTAAGACGTTATGAAAATTGAGAAAGGAAGAGGATGAGAGAATGCGGAAAGTACCAGTATGGGTGACCGAGAGAGCCGAACCATCGCCAATACAAGATCATCACCATCATAAGGATGATTAAGGGAAAGGGTATTGAGATCATCAGAGATATGGTGCGAGGCACCACTGTCAACAGTCCAGGTATTGGAGGGTTGGGTCGAGGGATGAGAAGCGGTATGGGCTTGGGGTGTCGGGCCACGACGTTGTCGAGTTGGGAAGATAACATTGGGGTATTTAGCCTGAAAATCACGACAATCAGAGGCTACATGCCCAACCTCATCGCAAAAATGACAGTGGCCTTTATAAGGCTTGGTCTAACCAGATTGAGGGTACGATTTTGGGGTGTAGTTGTGGTTCGGCTGATTGTTGCGTTGGTTATAGTTGGAATGGTTTTGGTAATTGTAGTTGGAGTTGTGGTTGTTGTTTTGCTGAGAATGAGCAGCGTTGGCAGAGGGAGTGAAGTGAATGGATGAGTTGACAGGAGAGGTATTTTTGAGACGGAGCTCTTGTTGGATCAGTTTCTCATGGAGGGCTTCAAAGGATATGTACGTATCACGAGCACGCACAGCCTCAATAACGGAGCGATACTTATAGTAATTGAGACCATGGAGAATGCGACCGGTGATATCATCAACATCCATCGGGTGTTCGAGTTGGGCCAAGTCATCGGTACAAGCTTTGATGGCAGTCATATACTCGGTGATGGTCATGTCATCGGTGTGAGTAATGTTTTCTAGACGGTCCTTAATTTGGAGATGGTGTCCTCAAGAGGAGTTGGCAAAGGTACGAGATATGGTAGTGCAAGCAGCATTGGAAGTCGTGTCATTGACAATCATAAGGCAGCAATTGGGGGGGGGGGGCTAGACTACCGGTAAGAGCACCGAGAATAAGTTGGTCTTGCCTATACCAAGTGGAGTAGGCAGGGTTGCGGGTGGTAGAGGTTGTTTCGGGTGGCGTAGGGCTGACAGTGATGGTTTTGGGTGGAGCAACGGTGGTGTCATCAAGATAAGAGAAGAGTTCAAGACCGTTCATTATGGCACGGACTTGAAATCTCCATTGACGGAAGGTGATGGTGTCCTTAAGTTGGATACAATTTGAGAAGCTGACAAGGGTAAGAGGGTTCGTTGGGTCAGTGTTGTTGACGAGTTGAAGTTGATTGTTAGCCATGGTGATCGGCTGGGACAGGTCGGATGTCGAGTACAAGGAAGAAGACGGAGTTTTGTTTGGATCGTGAGGATTTTGACTCTTGATACCATGAAGAGAATACAATGACTTGTATATTGTGTTTATTAATTAAAGCTGATTACAGGAAGCTATATTTATACAAAAGCTAAGCTAACAACCTAAAGCTAAGTCTAAGATAACAGAAGGTATAAACTAGGATATGTTAGACTAGGTAATTGACTTTGCATAAGAATAGGAACATGCGGTAGATAAGCATGAATATTGTTACGTAGGTTGTTGCTGCTGTTGACTGTAGGTCAAGTATTTGTATCCTTAATAATTATAATGAACTTGATGGAATTCATGTAAGAACACAAATCTTCACGAAAGAAGAACAAATCCAAATTCTCCTCTTTTTGTTTATTTGCAGAGCAATATAACTTGAACATTTTATAGCCTGATTGGGTTTTCTACGTAGGATAGGATGGACTTGTTTGGATTTGAAGCAACTTTTGTGTGCAGCGCGGAAGCGATAGCTTCAGGTCGAGCGGATCCCGCTCTGATACCATGATAAATTACGACTTATAAATTTTATAAGTGTAAATTGTATTAAAGAATTGCATTATATTTGATTTACAACCATATCCTATTTATAAATAATACAATGTATAGTTACACAAACTAGTATGTCCCTTCATCAATGGACACATTGATTCACCAAGGAGCATAATATCGGTATTACACTCCAATACCGTAATATACTCCAACAGTTCTAGTTTAATGACTTTACTAAAGGTTTTAATTTGAGTCTTGGAATATAGCGTGTTAAAACTAGAGCTGGCAAGTCTGACCTGACCCGAACCCGAGCAAACCCAACCCGATAGAACCTGAAAATTTTGCGAATCGAAACCGACCCGATGACGACTCGTAACCCGATGCGACCCGATAATCAGTGAACCGAACTCGAACAGATCCGACCCGATTTTGCTTCAATGCGATATTTACCCGATTAAATTGATAACCTGACAATTACGGAGTATTAAGCTATGAAAATGAAAGTAATTTAGTATTTAAATTTGATACATTTGAGTTAATAATGAAGTAAGTAAGTAAGTAATGGTTAAAAACTAAATTAAAAAGTCAAAACTTGAAATAATGTGATAAAGTAACCGGGCTCGATAATGAGCACCCAAACCCGATCCTCTACATCATTTGACCCGAACCCAACCCGACTCGAGTCAAGAGGGTAGACTGACCCGATTTGACATATGGGTATTGTTGAAAATAGCTTCATCAACCAAATAATTGTTGCTGAATGTGACGAGATTATATGGCTTTGAAGGTTGAGGGAGGCAGAAATGAAGAGGAGAGAAGAACGATGCGAGAGATAGAGATTAGTGTAGGCTGTAGAGTATATGGGGCAAAATCGATTATGATCCTCTCCATTTCCTTTCACAATCCCGTTTAATAATTTATTTTCCTTTATACTTAATTAACATTTATTTTCATGCATAAATCTTGAAATATTCGATGTAGACATAACGCAATTTAGACCGTTAAGAGGAACTTACCTCTCCATTTCCTAAGGAAATGGATAGGAACTCTCCTCGTGCAAAACACGAACTAATAATTAGGATTAAGCACTTGGGGCGGAAATTTCAATGTCGGAATGACACGTGTATTAGGCTGATATCATAGATAGATACTTCTTCTATTCTAAACATATCTTTACATTTGTTGAATATAAGTGAGTAATATTTTATTCAAATGTAAATAAATGATTAAAATGGAGGAAGAATATAATATTGTTTTGCAGAAAAAAATACCCGTACTTGATTACTTAAGAAAGTTGCGCAAAATTAATACAAACACCTAAAAATGGCCAATTTGATTCAGACCAAAAGTAACCGATTCAAATCGCACAGGACCGATAATCGAAACTTCAAAAATGAGGATCGAGCACAGAACCTAAATGTATCTGGTTGGGGTTTGGTCCGGTCAATTTTTTCGGTTCGAAACGAAATATGCTCAACCCTAGCAGCGGGTTCCCTCGTTACCCATAAAACAAAAATAGTAAGCCTTATCCGTCTTAAGATTAAGACAGGTTAAATACCACCACTTGGTGGTAACAAAGACATAAAAATTGGTATTTCCGACTTCCGAGGTAACTAGTGAAATATTTTGGTCTATATTTGACCCGTTTTAAGTGTAAGACGGATAATACCGTTGTAAATGAGATATTGTGAAACAAAAATTACCACCTAACCCAAAAGATGAATATTCGAATTTTAGGGTGGAACCTTAAAGTAAGGGCCCCTCAACACAAAATAATTGCATACATAAAGTACACTTTTAGTAGGCCCATTCCATCAAGCATCCTTCAATAAGTTCACTCTCAAAAAATAGGCCCAATTTCATACAATTATTATTTTCATAAATAGAAAAAATTACGTACCGCTTTTAACAAACTTTTTTTTTTCTCTCTCCTTTCCCCCTAAAATTCTTGTAATATACAATTCCGGATCATTTTTTCTGGGGATTTGCACATCCCCCATTACAATAAAACCAAAGTTTTGATCTTTATCTTATAAAAAGTTTTAAAATACTCATTCAAGATCTGGGTTGTTCTAAAATATTCTAAAGTTTTGATCTTGGGGTATAATTATTGTTATTTGGTGGAAAATTTTATCAATTTTTTGGGATTTTTTGTGAGATTTTTTGGTTAGTAGGGAAGAAAGATTGAATCTTGAATCTTAAAGGGTTAGAAATTGAATGAAATGGGTAATGAGGAAACAAAAATGGTACCAAAAAAGGATAAAAATGGAGGAGTTGAGACACAAGTGGTTTTGAATGTGTATGATCTTACCCCTCTTAATCATTACACCTATTGGTTTGGTTTTGGCATTTTTCATTCAGGAATCGAAGGTTATTTCTATTATTTTTGTTCTTTATTTTATTTATTTTGTTAATAAGATTTGCTTGATTTATTTGGGTCATTCGGAAATAGTCTCTTTGTGTTGCTGACACACGGTTAAGGTTTCGCAATATGCGCGAGCCATTGTGGCACTGGGGTAATGTTGGTTTTGTGTTGGTTGAATGGTTTTATTGATTTGTTGTAAATTGGTTGATTTAGATGGTGGAAATGCATGCAATGTAATGCATTATCATTAGATTAGCATTATTATTATGATGGCCAACAATGCTTTAAAGAGGTTATGGGTCAAAGTGTGGTAGGGTTGGTCGTATGCATCCTTTCCCGGGCGATAATAAAGAGGTTGTTTCCGGGTGATCCTTAATCGAAAGAGGGACAACCATCAACTATTTCATCTAGAAATGAATAATGTATATTGTATCTTTGCCTCCATTTTAGTAATGCATGCCATTAGATTGGGCTATTGCTAGGAATGGATTTGTACGGAGTACATTACGGCTCCAATAGAGATACTTTGAGGAGCCGAGGTCACCTTTCCAGCTATAGTTCTGTATCGTGTAGGGAGTAATGTGTTTGATTATCTTGAATCAGCCTTGTAGCCATAATCTCGTAATAACTTTAATTTGTTCAATGGTCCTGAGTTGTGTCAACTAAGTTTGAGTTGTAACCTTTATTGCGGCATTGTCTGTACTCCGTCCATAAAATATAGAGCCATTGATTTTGGCTCATTCCAATCTCCAATGTGAAGCCCATCATATACCTGAAATTACCCGACCCAGATGGAATCAACATGTACTTTCTCCGAATGACCAACAAATGAGTATTCTGAATATCTGACTATGTATGAAGTAATTTGTAGGAGGCTTCTAAAGCATGGGTCTTTTGACCCTCAAAAGAATAGTTGTATAATTTTATTTGATACGCCATGATAATTGGTGTATGTAATAATTAATTAAAAGAGTTAGCTTCTTTGACAAAAAAAATGTATACTAATGTTGATGGATGTAGTTGCTTGTGAGCTGTGCCTTAATAACACCTCATTGCATTGTCACAAACAGTACATGGCATGGAGTATGGTTTTGGAGCCCATGACTTTGCAGCCAGTGGGGTTTTTGAAGTGGAACCGAGGAGCTGCCCTGGCTTTATATATAGAAGTTCTATCCCACTTGGTCGTATTACTATGTCCCAACCAGAGTTTCGAACTTTTATTGAAGGAGTTGCGTCTGAGTATCATGGAGACACATATCATCTCATCACCAAAAACTGCAACCATTTCACAGATGACATGGCTAATAGATTAACCGGAAAACGAATCCCTGGATGGGTTAACCGCCTTGCTAGAGCTGGTATGCATTGAACTTTCTATATTTCGTCTACTTATATTCCTACTGGACATGACAAATGGGTTGGGCAGGTCGGGTGTATGGTTGGGATCAAAATATGGGTTTGGATCAAATGCGGGTTGGATCAGTATGTGATCGGGTCAGGTCATACTGTGGCCCAAAAAATTAATTCTTGCGCCTTTTTTTTTTCGTTAGGTTCATTATGAGTCAGGTCTATGACTTATTACTCTTGAATATTTTTGGTAAATTGTATTAATGTTCCACAACATGCTTGGTTTTCATGAGAAGACCCTAGTTTAAGGGTGTCTTATGGAGGCTAACACTTGGTTTATTAGTTTCCATACCATGGAATGAGGTGTCGGATGATGTGTACTGAAAACTAACCTGTATGAGAAATTCGGGACTACTACGGAGTATAATTTATCAGCGAGAATGCTTAATCCAAAAACAATGCTCTCATAAAGCCAGGATTATATGAACTTTAAATCAGCACTCCTTTTTTTGTCAACACCAATCATCCAGTGGGTAACTGGGGGTCGGATGTACACAAACAAATGAGCCGCTTTACAGTACAGCAAGCGCAGCTGTACAGTCAGTTCAATGACTCATCATGCTTTATTCATTCATGTTCCTAATAACGTTTTTTAGTTCCTATGAAAATGTGGAACTTTTAAGTGTAAATTAGTTTCGTGATCCGATGATATCAGGTTGAGCTTTCCAACTTTTTCCGTTCTTTTTCATTGACGCTAACCCAATCACATCTGGATGGGACTTCAGGTTCAGTATGTAGCTGCCTGCTCCCGGAGAGTCTGCAAGTAACAACCGTCAAACAATTGCCCGAGTATCATGAATGTACAGGTGAGTACACCCTCTAGATTCGCTGATCTTAATCTTAACCGCGTGTTTTAATGAGCGCACATTCTTGTACAACTACTGATTTCATGTGTGGTATAGAAGAAGATTTAAGTGAAACGTCCTCCGTTGCAAGTCACCACGATCATACTGAAAGCGAAGATGCTGATCATGATAAGGTGCTGCTCTTATCTCCGAGAACTGCTGATATTTCCTTTATCAAAGAAGTAGAGCACAAGTGAATTCAGTTTAGCTTCTCGGTGCGTGTGAAGATCGACATTTATAAACCTGCATTTTGTATCTTCACTAGGAACTTTAGTAGGTCCTTCAGTTTTCACCTGTTTCCTTGGTTATATTATTATTTTTTCACTAATATTTGTATATTTTGGCTGGTTTAGTCTTAAGTGGTGAATGTGGACTTGTGAGTGGAAAGTTGCACCAATGTGGCTACAAGTTTCTGATTGTACAAATACCTTTCCATCCCTTTTTTTTTTCGCTATTCAACAAATTTTAGCCCGGTAAAGTAAATAGTTTATCGCTAGGGACACCAACGGGTCGGACTTGGACCAGATCTTCCTTGACAACCAATTTGATCTGCTGGAATTTGGTATGCATGGTTGTCAAACTCCAATAAAATCAGTATTGAAGTCTCGATTAAGTAAGCTGCAAATTTTGGCTTTTGGAGATGTAATTTCTACTTGTGAACGTCCTATATAACGAGAGTGACTCATAGTCATCTGTATTGTAAACATATATTCACATGACCGACTTAAAATCGAGGTGAATATATTTTTGATATTAAAGATGGTCATAAAATATAATGATGGTTATTTTTGTTTCTTAAATAGGAAGTTGTCATAGGATAATGATAACATTAAGTAATAATAAATACTATCACTTGATGGTAATGATAAATACAAAACTTTTGGTATTTCTTAGCTAGTAAGTGGGGGTGATTAGTCATGTACTTAACTGATATTAAGCTTGAAACAGATAGTGTCCGTCTTAAACGATAATTTGGGTGATGATATATGCGAAGTATATAATCGTTCGCAGTTGGTCTTACTAGGGGTGCTAACGAGCCGAGCCGAGCCCGAGCTTGGCCTTGCTCGGCTTGTGCTCGAAAACTAAAACTCGAGCTCGAGCCGATCTCGAGCTTACCCGAGCTTGGAAAAAATGTGCTCGTTAAAAAGCTTGCGAGCTTTAACGCGAGCTCGAGCCAAACTCGAGCTCAAATCGAGCCTATATATTTGTTGATTTTCTGATTTTTTTTTCTTCTTCCGATACTTTCAATAACAATGCGCAAAGTTTATATGTAAAAATATTTGGCAAAAAAATGAGACATTTAATATATGTAATACAGAGGTATAACCGTGATAAAATATCTTTATAAAATAAGAGCAATATCTTATATAATTACACAAGTTCGAGCTGCTCGCGAGCTTTTCGAGCCGAGCCAGTGTTTGCTCGGCTTGACTCTTTAAGCTCTCGAGCCGAGTTCGAGCCCGAGCCGAGCCCGCACGAGCCGAGCTTTGACCGAGCCGATCTCGAGCTGCTCGCGAGCTGTCTCGTCTCATTATCACCCCTAGGTCTTACTTCAGACGAACCATTTTGGTCTGAAACAATAAGACGAGATTTTGTAACCACTTTACAGTTATATGTAACCACTATTGAAAACAAGTTGGTATAAGCTGTAGTTACATTTTATCAAAAAGTGCCAACATAATCCCGTCTTATTTTCCAGATGGAAATGGTCCGACTGAAATAAGAATTTGGGAATAGTTAGAGTTGCTAGCAATGTTTGATTGTTTGACTTTGAAGGAAAAAATATGAACCGAAAAAAGAGAGAAAAATCTCGTTAAAATCGAGCTGTAGTCTTACGCATGACTAGTTGACTAAATAATAAAAATGATGTCAAATATTTTTTCCACGCAAAAATCAGATAGTCCTAAATAATTTTGCACTTTTACCTCTGTGATTTCACATCGATAATTTAAGGAAAATTATCAATATGGGTGCCTGAGGTTTGACCTAATGTCAATATAGGTGTCTAAGGTTTGCACAATCTCAATTAGGGTACCTCAGATTTGATTGTAGTTTCAATTTGGGTACCCAAGATTTGGTTAGTTTCACTTTGGGTGCCCAAGGTTTGAACTAATACTATTTTGAGTATTTTTACTTAAAATAATATTTTTTTTAATAACCTAATTAGTAATGTTATACTAATATTTTAATAACCTAATTATTCATGGTAGTTCCCGAGTTTAAAGTGGGGTATCTAATTCAAACTCTTATTTAACGTCGCCGGTTAAAAAATGAGATCACTCGATCTACACAATGACGGCGTCAAAAAAATGTGTTGAAATTTAATGTGTTTACGACAACTTGGTGAGATTATCATCAATCTTTACCGGATTCTGTGTTTTTTTTTATAAGGTAAGAAAATTACCGTATTCTGTGTTGTATGTAGTTTTTTTAACTTTTTGGTTTGCGAATTAGGATACTGCTTGCAACACAAAATTTATATACAAATTTGTTTAATTGGCAATTCCATACAACTTGTAGCAATCAAGTTTGTGCACTCTTGTGACACTAAAGATTGGCGGAGCCGAGAAACTGTTAAGTACAAGCGATACCATGTTATTGAATTATAGGCTCTACAAGTCTACAACTAACTCAAAATTCCAATTTTACGGTTATTCTCTCTTAAATTAAAACATGGAGATATGTCTTAAAATTAGAACGGATAAAAAAAATAGATTATCACTTAGATAAACGACACAATATTTTACAAAGTATATCATTTTTTTTGTGTAATAAATTATATTTTTACGGTTATTCTGTCTTAAACTAAAATATGGGGATAGAGTTCAATATATAGACTCGGCAGCAAAGTCATTTATAGATAATATCATGACTAGTCATAACAATATTCAAAACAATAATTTTCAAATTTTTCCCAAAAAAAAATTGAACACCTTAACGAATTAATATATTAAACAAAATATAATAATGTAAATATATTTTTTGAAGAAAATAAAAATTATTTGTTAAAATATTATCTATACTTAATACTTAATAACTATAACACAATAATTATCCAGACTATCGAGAAATTTTAATATTGTACATTACTTATTAGGTTAATAAAAAATATTATTTAAAGTAAAATTACCCAAAATTGTAATTATATTAGTTCAAACCTTGGGCACCAAAGTGAAACTAACCAAACATTGGGCACCTAAAGTGAAACTAACCAAACCTTGGGCACCTACAGTGAAACTAACCAAACCTTGGGTACCCAAAATGAAACTACAATCAAACCTGAGGTACCCAAACTGAGATTGTGCAAACCTTAGGCACCCATATTGAAATTAGGCCAAACCTTAGGTACCCATATTGATAATTTTCCATAATTTAATATTATGTCGATGTACAATAGTATAATATATGAAGTACTATTTTGTATATCAATTTCGTATAACAAATTTAGTACCGTGCCTTTGAAATTTTGAATGAAGGCTAGTACAATCTTACCCTCGTGGCTAGGGCTGAGCAAAAATATATAATACGGTTTTAATATACGGATACGATACGGTATACGGTTTTAATTACACGGATTTCCGGGTACACGATACGAATTTCCGGGAATACGATACGAATTTCCGGGAATACGATACGGTTTTTAATAAAACCGTACCGGGTCCGGGTCGGGGAAAATCAAAACCGGGTATACGGTTTTGACCCGGTTTAATTAAAAATAACCAAAAAAAAAGTTGTATGTAAAATTTTGTTTTCTATTTTGATTATATGTGTGAAATTTTGAGCACCAATCATTTTATGTGAAACATGTAATATACGCAACTCACTTTATTAGTGACAAATTTTTGTGCTAAGTTTTGCAAATTTGTATTTTGCTATTTTACCTACTGACTTTGCAAATAATTATGTTTTGTAATAATGATCCTAGTGGATTATATAAGCATCTTATTTATTGGTCGTTACTAATGTTGTGGACTCGAATTCCAGGTTTGAGCATTCTCAATTAAACCGGATCCAGGTAGGGCAGAACACGGATCGGATATCCGATCCAAAGTGCTAGTTCGGATCGGATATCCAATTTAGAATTCCAAAATTTAGATATCCAAACCAAATGTATCGGATATCCAGTGTTCGGATATCCAAAATAATTGGATCGGATACGGATATCCATCGGATATCCATATTTTGGAATTTACATTAAAATTAAGTTTGAAACACGATCATATTCATCGTTTTACACGATGATTTTCTTTAGTATTCTTACTTTAATGTTCTCGACATAAAATTTAAATACCACTTACATATTTCTCTTATAATTAAAACTTCGGAGTTTATTTTCGCAGTACGTATTTTACTCATTTTAGTATATTTTACACCTACCTTTCCATTTACTACCCTTTATTAAAAAAACTTCAAACCTAATTCTCTCTATCTTCTCTCTATTGTTCAATCATCAACCTTTTTTCACATTCTTCAATTTAGAATTATTCCACTATAAAACATAGATTAATTCAATAATTCATTATATTATTAATCTAATTGATTCTTATAGTTTTGTATTTCTTTAGTTAGGGTTTGTATCAAATTAATTATTGGTAATTGTTGTGGGATAAGGTGTTTTTGAGTTTTTCTTATTTTGTCGTCGAAATAAGAAGTCGCCGCTGGTGAAGAGCACGTCGTTGTCTCGCCTAAATCTTGTCGTTTGGCCGGCCGGAAAGGAGATGACGAGAAGTAGCGGCGTACGTAGGGAACGGTGGGAAGGAGCGGTGCGTATTCGTCGGGCAGGCCACCGCTTGTACTTGTGGCCGACGAGTAGGTGAAGGGGGAGCGTCGCCGGTGGAGGTGATGCCGGTGGTGGTGATGTCAGTGAAGGGAGCTTGTTTGCTTTTTAATTTTTCTCAATGCAGTACAACGGGATTGGCTTTTTCAATAATTGGCTTTTTTTTTTTTTTTTTTTTTCTAATACAGTATGTCATAATTATTAATATACTCTAATAGATAAAAATTGAAAATCAATGTGTCGATCATAAACTAATGTACTGCAAAGAAAAATGATGATGATACGAAATTAAGAGACAATGCCGATTTGGTATGTGAAAGTTAGAGAGGGAAAATAGAAGGGGAAATGTGAAGGGCATAATTGTCAACTGCGTACTGAAATGAGTAAAATGTGTACTGCGAAAATCAGGACGTTTTATGAAATAACGTTGTATTTTATCGAAATTATACAAGAAAATTATATTTTCGGATCGGATCGGATCGGATATCCAAATATTTTTTTTCTAATATCCAATATCCAAACCAAAACCAAAGATTTCGGATCGGATATCCGATCCAAACTTAACTTTCGGATCGGGTATCCAAAAATTCGGATCGGATTCAGATCAGATATCGGATCGGTTTGGATAATCGGATTTTTCGCTCAGCCCTAGATCCGGGTATACGGTTTTCGGGTACCCGGTTTAACCGGGTATACGAAAACCGGGTACCCGGTTAAACCGGGTCGGATCCGGGTTCTAATTTTTGGCCTTCCAAAAACCGGGTACCCGATACGGTTATTAAAATCGTATCGGGTACCCGGTTTTGCTCACCCCTACTCGTGGCTTTTGACTAAACGCAAATTTTTATTCTTTGTTTTCCAAATGACAATATTAAAAATCGGAACGAAATTACCTAATTAAGTTTGTGTAAGAGCATGCACCTCAATTGTAAATTTGTAGGAGTAACAAGAAAATTAAGCTTAATACTTACAGGGTACAGCTGAATCTTAATGTCTTGTTTATGATATTCCGTAATACTCTGTATATCTATGATATTCCGTAATACTTCGTATATCGTAATTCTTGCTCAAAATTGAAACCAAATACATTGTAATGTACACATTAAAAGAAAATACAAAATCAAACAAACCTTCAAAAGAAATTAATATAATCTCTACAATTAATCCTCAGCTATCTACCTGATAAAATGCTAGAACCCTCAAATGATGATGAACCACCCGTTTTAACAATCTTAGTATTAACGTCCGATAAATAAACTCCAGTTGCCTTCATCCTCACTTGACCGGCAACTTTCTCGGTCCCAACCGCCAATAAATCGACGATAATCATCTCCGTCTCGGGTGGTTCGTCCACCCGTAAATGCCCTTCCAGCATATCCACCACTTGAGCCATAGTTGGTCGACGACGCACCTTCTCTTGGATGCACCATAATGCAATGTGGGCCATTTTCTTTACCTGACCCTCGTCAACCCGTTTCCCGTCTAATAACCTTGGGTCGAGAACGGACATTAATTTCCCGGCTTTCATTTTCTCGACGACGATCTTAGGAAAATACTCGTATTTTCGAAGAGACCGGTCCTTTGAATCATCGTCAACTACTCGTACATTTCTCTTCCCGCCTATCATCTCGAGAAGAACCATCCCGTAGCTGTAGACATCGGATTTTCCCGAAATACCATTTTCTAAAAGCCATTCCGGGGCTAAATACCCTTTCGTCCCTCGAATGTTGGTCACGAGACGACTTTGGTCTCGACCCATCAATTTTGCTAGCCCAAAATCCGAAACCACAGCTCGATAACTATCGTCAAGGAGAATGTTTTCGGGTTTTACATCGAGGTGAAGGATTTTCGAGCGACAATCATGGTGAAGGTATGACAAGGCCTTTGCCACGTCGATAGCGACACTCCACCTAATATGCCACGGTAGACAGCCACCTGGACGATTTCTTCGATCTCGTCGAGGGAAGATCCACCCGTCTAATGAACCCTTTTGGATGAACTCGTACACCAAGAATCGCGAACCAGACGGAATGACACAATAACCGTATAATCTTACGAGATTAATGTGCTGAATACTGCCAATTGCTGCAACTTCTGAAAGGAATTCCTTCTCACCTCGTTCCTGGCCTTCGATCCTCTTTACTGCCACACATGTACCTGATTATCAAATTAAAATGTTAAGTCGTAATCTTATGCTCTTAAACCGACCTAATAACACCTCATTGACCTGATACGTACTCCCTCTGTCCCGGCCATTTGTTTACATTTTTTCATTTTTGGTGTTTCATTCATTTGTTTATTATTTTATACCGGGAAAGTTTTTATGAATAATTTAATTATTCAATGAGACTATTGTCCACATGACATAAAATATCACTGCCCACAAACTGGTCTCCTCCCTTCTCCTCTCGTAACCACCCGACTCAAAAATGATTCGTCCTAAACTAACCCCCAATGACACATGTGAAGCTACACTAAACCTCTATTTCAAAACAATGCATATGATATCTACCTAAAAATGACGAAACGTTAGTAAACACAACCTAAAGTGACCCGACTCAGAATCCAATTACCCAGCCTAGTCCATCCCTACCTAAATCGACCCATATTCAAATACCTTTATTTTCAGGGATTCACCCCAAAAAAAACCCAACCCAAATAACCCGTCGTAAAATGGTATGACTTATACCAACCAAAGTGACTCATTGGCCACATCTACATACTAACAATACAAGAACATTGTGTAAGTATACAAATATCTTACAGTACCATCACTCAAGATCCCCTTGAAGACGCTCCCGGAGGCTCCCCTCCCAATCAAAGCATTGAAGTTGTCGGTCGCAAGTTCGAGCTCTTTATGCCGAAATTTTGTAGGAACCCCGGCCACTTTCCTAACAAAGCTGCATGGCACAGATAGTTCTCTGGACATTATAGGCACTTGTTTGTGGGGCAAAATGTATGTTACCTCCTTCGACCGACGTCGTATTAGCCATATAAATATGATGAATATCACTGTTATACAAGACACAAATATACAAAAAAATTGCCATGAAGGTCCAAGATATAAAGAAGCAACTGTAATCAATGTGATTAGAGTTACAACTAGTATGCATGCAAGTATCTTAGATCTCTTGTCATCCATCACAAGCTTATAAAAACTGATTTAAATTGTGTTTTGAGGAAGAAATTGATGTGGGTTTCTTTTAAATTTCGTCATTAATTATTTTTGTTTAAAGACAATTTGAGGGGTTTGATCACATCATACTATACAGCTAGCATTACAATAAACTAGATAAAATGATTATTTGTTGTGTAAGTCAAGGATACTTTCTTAACTTCTTTGATTTAGTCTTTATAATTATAATTATAATAGAAGACTAAATTCCACGTTCATTTCAATCCTTTGTGATGTTGGATAGGTTACCAAGTCATTCACTTAGTGCATGACATGAATTTTGGATTTCGATTCGAGGCTCAAAGGCTAATACTGCGCCATAATTGCATTGGGATCGATCGTTTAAGTTCATAACCAGGGGCAGAGCCGGGAATTAAAAGTACACAGGACTAAAACTTAAAAGGTATACCCAATTGCATTGGTCATCATTATCATTATTCGCACATGAATACAAGGCCGGCTTTTAGGGAGTGCAGTCCGGGATTAGGTTTCTTGCACCATTTCAGACTTAAATCATATTCCGGTGACATTGCATAATAGGTAGTACCATCCATTGTAGTATTAAATATCGATTTCAGTCTTGATCTAAGAACGACTACCTGGTTCTCTCGTCTTAAACTCGATTCATGAAGCAAGACATGGCTCAATCTCAATCACTAGGCAAAGATATTGATAGTTGATACATGGTGCAACATGAATAGTGATTGAGTAGTGCGTGAGATTTGACTTATACAAAATCCATATATAATCTTATTTTTCTATTACCTAAAAGCATCAATTATTACTAGAAATATAAAATGGACGTCCGTCTTTCAAAAGAACAACTCTAGAGTTATCAAAAGAGTTTATTCCATATACGTAATAAATTAATCATACCTCTATTTATTTTTTTAATCCTATCCTATTGAAGGGTAAGGACCCTAACATCATAGTACTTGTGTACTTCGTGATAGGATCTTGGACATACATTGCCATTACATCAAGAATTTGGTATTAATAATTCTATTATCCATATCTGCATAATTGCATCTTGTAGGACTTGTACAAAACGTACCTACCTACTACGACCATCCTAAATAAATTGGATAAATTTGATTTTGAGTTTGGATTGTGTCGGGTCAATATCACCATATTCTTCGGTTTTGAGTTATTATCGGAAATGCTTTACATCAATCCTTTGTACTTGCTTGCTAGCTATTGTGTTGGGTGAGACATTAGGTCGGGTTCATTAAAATTATCACTCCATATAAGTAATCAACCTCGTTATCAAGAGTATATAACTATTTATGTTTGTCATTGCCATAGTTACAAGCGTTAGAGTATAAAATTAATCTTGATACTTCAACTATAGGCTTAAGCTTTTGGTTGAAATAGTTCAAATCTAAAGTCTAAAATATTACTTTTATATAACTCGAATTTACATTTACAACTCAAAATTGGTGAACAAAAAGGAGGGAGATTTCCACTTTATTTTGAAAAATTATTTTATAGATAATTATTTTAAGAAAAGATAATTAACCAATAAAAAACTTAATCATGAAAACTTACATTTTTCAATAAAAAAAATTGAAAAAGCATACCCGTGCAATTTGCACGGGTTTAAAACTAGTTACTCTTCAAACAAACTAATTGTATGTTTGACCTAACTTTTTAAAATATTTTTTACTTAAGAAACACTTTTGGCTAAACACATCATTATTTTAAAAGTTAAAAGTAAATTCTCAAAAGTTCAAAATTTATACTTTTGCCCATAAAAATAGAAGTAGTAGACTGGCGCTTCTACTTTTTGAACACATCTTTTAAAAAATTAAGCTAAAAAACTAGAAAATCATATTTCACAAATTAGGCCAAACATTAACTTCTACTTCCTCCATTCAACTCCACTCTACCAAAAATCTTTTTCACATTTGCCGAGACGTGTTTTACACGGTAAATATCGTTAGCTACGTGTTTGCAAAAATTATAAAAGTTAGATATTAATAATGTACTCGTAAAGACGAATCAAACAAGATCACACATGAATATATTTTTTACTTATATATTGAGAGAAAATTGCAATTATATGATCGCTTGTAAATAGTGTACAAAAAAGAAAGTGGTAGAGTGAAGTTGAATGGAGGAAGTATATATTTCACCGCGAAGAACATGAAAAAGTGAAGGGAGTATATATGTTATCCTTTTTAGTCTTACGCCAAGTGTAAACATAAAGCTAATCGCAACGGTGAGTAAGATTTAGTATTGAGTGAGAAGAATAGTAAACTGTGAAGAAATCCGGTCTCTCATCGATAAAAGACTAGATTTCATGCCCTCGCATTACCCGGGTTATGTCATCGAAGTGGCTTTAAAGCATTTATTATGATATTGACCTTAGAAAGATTTATATTTTGTGATCAATTTTCTGACACTCTTTTCGTCACTTTGCGCATGTGCTTAATATTCTCTCTGTCTCAGTCATTAATTATCGAATTAAAGTTAGCATAAAGACCGAGAAGATGTGAAAAACATAGTTTTATAAATAATATTATTGTATCCTAAATCTGCCACTTGCACATAAGCAAGTAATTTATTAGACCGAATTTACTATGAATAGAAATGAAAACTATTGATTGATTAAAAATGATTATTATTCATTAGGATAGAGGAGAGTAATTTCTGAAGGTGGTGATGCTTCTTGTAAGATAAACATATTTTGCATAATTCTTGAATGAGTGATATATGTATTTAAAAATTTATCTGACCAGATAAGTTGTCTTATATTATAACTACCTTTTTTGAAATTTCCCAAACTTAATATTGTAACAATATATAACGAATATTTTTTTAATATTTTTTATAATCATTTTAGTTATAAATATAGGATCCTTTTAAGGCGTGAATTATCACCTAGCGACGTTTAGGGAGTTTATTTTTTTGTAGTAGTGTAGCAAAGTCGTTAAATATTGTATCTTTTAAAATGTTATAATTTAATGTAAAAAATAGTGAGAACAACTACCAAAAAGAGTACACCATATTACCTACCCAATATAACAATCGATTTTATTCGATGTTAAATGTGTGAAATCATGAAATTAAAATCTATGTTTCGGAGTTATATGATTTTGTTCCCTAATTTTTTACACAAATATTTTGATTGAAATAGCGAAGTTGTTACTTATATAGTTATATAAACACATTATTCTATATGATTCAAATAAAATTGATTAGCAAAATCATGACCTATAAAAACATGAGCAAATAAAACCTCTCTGAGAATAAATAAATTTTAGTTCCGTTAAACGCGATAAAGGAACAAATGACAAATAGTTAATCAAATTTAGGAGCACAAAACATTCAGATACCACTAACATATTAAATACTAGATTTTATGCCCGTGCGATGCACGGGTCTACGTTAATGTCATTTTCGTAATTTTCCTATAACAGTTAACTTATAAAAATAAACTTTTGAAGTTTTAAGACTATAATAAAATATAC
The DNA here is from genome assembly GCA_022085475.1 of Heliosperma pusillum. NCBI lineage: Eukaryota > Viridiplantae > Streptophyta > Magnoliopsida > Caryophyllales > Caryophyllaceae > Heliosperma > Heliosperma pusillum. The sequence goes on from JAIUZE010001617.1 coordinate 68,952, forward strand.
TCCGTAATTTTTTTAAAAATAATATTGATATATTGATTCAACTTCTATTTTAAACCTATGTTACCAATCTTGTTGGAACTCAAGTTATATTTGATCTATATTATGACTCGAAAAATTATCCAAAGTAACTAAGAATTAAATTTCTAAGACAATGTTTAAGAAACTCAAAAGATTTTGGGTTGATCACCTCACCTTATGCTAATTGTTCGATATGGGGCAATTCTACTATTTATAGTTATTAGTATATTCACCACACATACATTATTTTTCAATGTGAGATATATAACATACTAAGAATTACACAAAATATATGCAAATAATATGAAATTCTATACTGTAATGATAATATTTTTCTTTACCACGAATCTAATTATATTATTTTCATAATTAATACAAAATTTTAAGAGCTCTCTAAAACAATACTCTCTCTGTCTTAATCATTTGTTTGCCTTTGATTAAAATACTCTTAAAAAAAAGGCAAACAAATGACCGGGACGAAGGGAGTATTTGAGAGATTTAAAAGACTTTGGGTTCATCTCTAAGTTTCAAGGACGACTTTTATTTAAAATCCCGTGATCATCCCAGCTTATGATATTTCTCCGATGTGGGACAATTCTTTTATTTATACATAATATATTCACCACCCTTACATTACTTTTCAATGTGAGACAAATAACATACTTAGTAGTTACCATTAAAATTATTATATATGATACTTTCCTAAATAAATTTTGATGATGTAAATTTCATTAAGGTGAAGATAATAATACAAACTTTTAAGATCTCTGTAAGATAATACTTGAGAGATTCAAAAGATTTTGGGTGAATATCTAAGTTGAAAGATACTCATTTTCCCAATATTATTTTTGTGAAATGAACGTTAAAAATTTTTATATAAAAATTATAAACAACACTTTAATATAATATAGGAAATGTATATTGATAAATAAAATATTTTTCACTTTATTATTTAATGATATTTTCCTAAATTAATTTTTGATGATGTAAGTTTCACTAATGCGGATACAAATTTGTAAGAGCTCTCTAAGACAATATTTAAGAGATTCAAAATATTTTGGGTTGATATTTAAGTTCCAATGATGAATCTTATTTATAATTATAAGATCACCCCAGCTTATGATAATTTTTTGATGTGGGACAATATACTATTTATACGTAATATATTTACCACACTTGTATTATATTTCAATGTGGGACAAATAACTTATTAAGTAGTACACCATCAAAATTATTACTTATATAATACTTTCCTAAATTCTCTAAATTAAGTTTGATGATGTAAATTTCACTATTGTGGAGTTAATAATACAAAATTTTAATGGTATATTAAACTATTACTTAAGAGACTAAAATAACTCCTATTTATAATCATACTTAGTATATATATTTTCCACAAATACATTATTTTTCAATGTGGTACTAATACCACATTAAGTAGTTTATCATCAAAATTATTATTTATGATAATTTTCTAAATTAATTTTTAATAATGTAAATTTAACTATTGTGACTATTATAATTCCATTTTGTTAAGAGCTCTCAATAACAATAATTAAGAGACTTAAAGAATTGTGGGTTTATACCTAAGTTCAAGGATGACTCATATTTATAATCATAGGATCACCCTATTTTATAATAATTTTTCAATGTGGGACAATTTACAATTTATAAGTAATATATTCACCACAAATACATTATTCTTCAATGTGAGACTAATAACAAACTAAGTAGTACTCCATATTTTTTCATATAATATTTATTTCTTATGTTACTAAATTGTTATATTAATATTAGAATTATAAAAAAATATTTTAAATGTCATTTATTAAATTTTTAAATTCATTTATTAACATAACAATATAAAAAATTAGTTTAAAAGCCCGTGCGGTGATCATATTTACGATCACTTCACCTTATGATAAATTTTTTAATGTGGGATAAACTTTAATATTTATACGTAGTATATATTCAAGAGTCATCATACCTACATTGTTTTTTTCAATGTGGGACAAATAACACATTAAATTATTTACCTTCAAAATTATTATTTATGATACTTTTCTAAATTAATTTTTAATGATGTAAATTTCACTATAGTGAAAATTATAATACAAATTTTAAGAGTTTTGTAAGACAATATGTAAGAGGCTCAAAAGATTTTGGGTTGAAACTTTAGTTCCAAATATGATTTCTATTTGTAATCATAAGATCACCCACCTTATGATAATTTTATGACATGAGACAATTCTACTATTTATAGGTAATATATTCACCACACCTGCATTATTTTTCAATGTGGGACAAATAATATACTAAAAATTACACTAAGTATGTGCAAATAATATGAGTTTCTATACTTTGCAGGAGTTTTTTCACCGCGAATCTAATTATATTATCTTTATAATTTTTTTTACAATACTTAATTTTTTTTTAATAATACCTTTTAAAATTAATTTTTGATGATGTAAATTTAACAATCGTGAAGATAATAATACACAATCTTTTAAGAAATATCTAAGACAATACTTAAGAGACTTAAAAGATTTTATTTGTTATATAAGGTCCAAGAATGATTCCTATATTTAATCATAGGATCACCCACCTTATGTTAATTTTATGATGTGGGATAATTTTACTATTTATACATAGTATATTCATCACATCTACAAAATTAAGAGATCTCTAAGACAATATTTAAGAGATTCAAAAATTTTGGGTTGATACATAAGGTTTAAGGATGACTCCTATTTATAATCATAGAATTACCCACTTTATTATTTTTTCAATGTGGGACAGTTCTACTATTTATATGTAATATTTTTACCACTTCTACATAATTTTCCAATGTGGGACAAATAATAGTTATGAATTTACTTTTTATTTATAAAGTTTCTAAAAACTTGAAAAGTTGATAATATTATTTTGAAAATAATTAATTTAAAATATATAAACAAAATCTAAGAGTTCAACCATAACTTGGAAAGTATATGTATGAATTTAATGTTCAAAAGTTGATAATATTATTAGGAAAATAATATATTTAAAAAATATAATTAAAATCTAAGAGTTCAACCATAACTTGGAAAGTATATGTATGAATTTAATTTTTATTTTAAAAGTTCCTATAAAGGTGGAGCCATTCACGTGCCTCGAAAAAAGCCTCTTTTATATATATATTGATTATAACCTAGAATTAGATTAATTCATGGCAAGTAGCGTACGGAGAAGAAAGATAAAAATCTATATAGACTTGTCTGGGTCCAACCCGTACTGAGGAGAGAGAGTCCACTTTATAAACCCAAGGGGGTTCCACTCTAAAACCAATTGGCAATAAAGGGAGTAGCCCATTGCCTTATAAGGTGGAAACTCTCTCCTCTTTTTATCAATGTGGGATTACACTCACATGTGGAAAATCGGGTTTCTTCACACTCCCCCTCACATGTGAGCCCACTTCAAATCAGACTGGGGGCTTTCTGGCCTCTCTTCCAGCTGTCAAGCAAACCGGTGTTATTCTTTAACGGTTGCGATTTCTTGGCCAAGTTTTTTTTTATTTTTATGCCCAGGTCTTTTTTTACCATGGGCTCTGATACCATGTGAAATTATAGCAATCAGAATGATATGAATTATGTTATTATTGCTTACCAATATCACGTTACAAGCATAGTTTATATACACTACAATATGCAATCACCACTATTATCTTCCTTCCTATTTTAACTCCTACAAAATAGAAACTATTAATAACTATCCCTAGTTATCAATATTACATATTGCACAAATATTTACAAGATAATTCCTAGCTTATTATAGGATATTCTTGATCTTTATTCTTTACACTCCCCCTCAAGTTGGAGCTCTAGGTACACCGAGTCCCAACTTGAACTGCAAATGTTCGAATGTTTTTCCACCTAGCGCCTTTGTGAACAAATCCGCTATTTGTTCTTTGCTCCTTACATGTGACGTTTTGATTTCTCTTGATACAAGATGTTGTCTCACAAAATGACAATCTATCTCAATGTGTTTTGTTCTATCATGGAATACCGGATTCTTAGCTATGTAAATAGTTGCTTGATTATCACAATATAAATCCATGGAGTCAATATGAAATACACCTAAAGATGCAAGAAAAGACTTTACCCATATAAGCTCACTTGCTGCCGCCCCCATGGCTCTGTACTCGGCCTCAGCCGTAGATTTGGCTACCGTTACCTGTTTCTTGGCTCTCCACGAGATAGGTGATTGTCCCAACGAAACGAAATATCCACTTATCGATCTTCTTGTCAACGGGCAACTTGCATAATCCGAGTCACAATACCCTGTAATATGCAAATCAGATTCCTTCTTCATTGTGATACCCTTGCTCGGATTTCGCTTTATGTACCTCACGACTCTTAAAGCCGCTTCCCAATGCTCCTTTCTTGGCTCGTTGACGAACTCTGATAGTATATGCACCGTGTATACCAGGTCTGGTCTCGTGATGGTTAAATATACCAACTTTCCAATTAAGCGACGATATTTCATGATATCGTTCAATACATACCCTTTTGCTAATGACAAATTATGTCGCTGCCGAATTGGTGTATAAGCCGTCTTTGCTCCTTTCATTCCCGTCTCTTCTATGATGCTCATGGCGTATTTTCGTTGATTTAAAAATAAGCCATTTTTACCGTGAGCAACTTCTATCCCGAGGAAGAATTTCAGCTTCCCCAAGTCCTTGATTCCGAAACTCCTATCCAGGAAAGCTTTGAACGTCGCACACTTGTCTTTACTGTTACTTACGACGATCATGTTGTCCACATAAAAACGAGAACTCCAATAAAACAGCCATCTCGATTATAAGTAAATAGAGAATAATCTGCCATTGATTGTGTGAAACCGTAATGCTTCATGAAAATTGTTAGTTTCGCAAACCAATTACGTGAAGCTTGTTTTAATCCGTAAATTGATTTGACCAACTTACATACCTTGTTCTCTCCTCTTTTTTCGAATCCTTGGGGAACTCTCATGTATACTTCTTCTTCAAGGTCTCCGTGCAAGAAGGCGTTGTTTACGTCTAATTGCTCAATGAACCAACCCTTCGATACGGCCACTGCTAGCATGCATCTTACACTCGTCATCTTTGCCACTGGTGCATAGGTTTCGTGGAAATCAACTCCCTCCACTTGAGAGAAACCTTGTGCCACTAATCGAGCTTTGTAGCGCTCCACGGTACCATCCGCTTTGTACTTGATTTTGTACACCCATTTGCATCCTATGGGTTTCTTTACCTTTGGCAGTGTGACTATCTCCCAAGTTCTATTCTTTTCCAATGCCTCTATTTCTTTACTCATCGCTTCTCTCCATTTGCTGTCCTGCGCTGCTTCACTATAACGAGTTGGCTCCCGCCCTTTGTCAATGGTTGCTAGAAAAGCTTTATGAGCACTTGAAAAACAATTTGTTACAAATTAATTATCTAGAGGATAGCGAGTACCTGACTTTGAAGACAATGATTGGGCGTGATGAGCATTCGATCTTGGGGTAATTATTCTCGTCGACTTACAATAATAGTCCTTCTTCCACGCAGGTTCGAATCTTTCCCGTGCTCCTCTACCCATCGTTCCATGTCCTGTTTCTGCACCCGTCACTTCAACCTCCTGTTCGTCTGCCTCACTGTCAGTGGCATCGATTTCTGCCCCTGTATCAATCTTGGAACTCTCTTCACCACCCACATCTTCCCTTTCTCGGGTAGTCCCTGTTTTGTCACTCCCCCTTACTGGTAATTCGATGTCTTCAGAGTAATCGATATGTTGATTATTGTGAAGATTGGTTTTATTGTTTGTATGAGGAGTTTGTTGTGGCGAGGACTCATTTTGTGAAACAGAATATGGGTAAACTATTTCATAAAATATGACATCTCGTGAAACAAAAGCCCGTTTTTCATTCAAATCATAAACATTCCACCCTTTCTTACTATGTGGATACCCAATGAAAATACATTTCTTTCCCCGTTCCCCGAACTTGTCTCGAGTTCGATATTTATTATGAGCATAGCATAAACACCCCAAGATTTTCAAGTTATCGAGCTTGGGTTGCTTACGATATAAAATTTCGAAGGGTGTTTTTCCATTAAGTAAAGGAGTGGGTGTTCGGTTTATTAAATAAGCAGCGGTCATAATGCATTCACCCCAAAATTGCAAAGGTAACCTTCCTTGAAAACGTAATGCCCTAGCTTTTTCTAAAATGTGACGGTGCTTTCTCTCAACCCGACCATTTTGTTGGGGTGTATCGACATTGCTAGTGCGAAATAATATGCCATTTTCTTCGTAATAACGTTGCATAGATCCGGATAACAACTCCGTTCCATTATCACTTTGTATTATTTTCACACTTTTTTCGAATTGGGTCTTTACCATTTGACAAAATATTTTCATGTAATCACCCGCTTCACTCTTTTCTTTCATCAAATAAACTCAAACTCCCCAACTATGGTCATCGACAATTGTGAGAAAATAATGGGCACGGGTCAAGCTCGCTACTTTATATTGCCCCCAAATGTCACAATGTATAAGACCAAATAAAATGTCACTACGACTATTATTAGACTTAAACGGGGTGCGAGTTTGTTTTGCACGACAACAAGAATCACAAATATCATCAAAAATCCAATTTAAATTGTGTCCAACTAAATCGGAAAAACGAGAAAAAATACTCTTCGAAGGGTGACCGACCCTTTTATTCCACAATCGACTGTCCTTTTCAACCGCCATTCGACCCACCAGCTTGATCTTGTCCGGTTGATAATAATATACCCCTCTTCTATGCTCACCCCGTCCAATCATCATCTTCGTAGTCATGTCCTGCATTTCACAATAATCCGGATAAAAGGTTACTAAGCAATTATTTTCATGAATCAGTTGTTGTACCGAAATAAGGTTGCAAGTAAGAGATGGTACAAATAACACGTCTTTTAAGACAAAATTCTCGCTTAATCGCACTTCCCCGACCCATGAATTGTGGCCTCAACTCGTCTACCATCAGGTAAACTCACGGTGGAATGATCTTCCTGCCATGTGTTTTTCAAGCATTCTCGGTTTCCCGTCATATGGTGTGACGCTCCACTGTCAATTAACCACGCAATATCGATTGTTAATTTCATACCTTGAAGTGTCTCCTTTCCTTCCGGGCTCGTTTTTATCATAATCCGCAACCTCTCCATTTCTTCATTACTGAACTGGGCATTTGGCTTCCCCCGTTCCTCCGTCTTTCCTGTCCCTATTACAGCATGCGCCTAGTGGTTCCCGCGTCCTCTTCCTCTGCCACGGTGTCCACTCCCACGGCTGCCTCCTCTTCTGCCACGTCCCCTTTCTCGTGCCCTCACCTCTTCGTATCCATGCTTTTCATAGCAATTCTCCTCTGTATGGTAATATTTTCCACAATAGTTGCATTGTGGTGGTGATGGCTTGTCTGATTCTTCCGCATCATCTCTGGTATAATTGTTTTTCCCTTTTCCGTTATGGACCTTGACAGACATTGCAGCATCATTGCGTTCCTATTTCACTTTGGTGAGCGAGGCATGTCGTTCTTCTCTAAGTATTAGTGCATAGACACGGTTTAATGGAGCAATTGGATCCTCCATTAGCAAATTTGTTCGCACCTGTCCATACAACTTCGAATCCAGTCCCATTAGGAACTGGTGCACCTTTTCTTCCTCTTTCTCCGTTGCTATGGAAACTGCTGCTCCACAACTACAATCTTTTATTTTGCTGTATTTTGCTAACTCGTCCCAAATTATCTTAAGTCTGGTATAGTATTGAACCACCGTCTCCCTTTCTTGTTTGCATTCATTCAACTCGCTCTTGAGTTGATGAACTCTGGGAGCATTCCCAGCCGAGTACCTTCCCCGTAACTCCTCCCAAACATCTTCAATTGGTTGAGCAAACGTGATACTCGGATGCAATTTTTGATCTATCACATTCCGAAGCCATGCTCGCAACATCGCATTGCATTGTCGCCACGCCACTAATTCGAGGCTGTCTTCTTCTCCATTGCTTACTGGTTTCTTGACCTTTCCTTCAATGAAAGGCAATTTGTTCTTTGCGTCTAATCCATTTTTCACAGCATCAGCCCACATATCGTAGTTTGTGCCATCGAATATTATTTGCGTGACATTCAAACTGGGGCTGTCTGAAGGATGAAGATATAATGGAGACGTCATGGGAATTGTCTTTGGACCGCTCCCACTTTCTTTCGATTTTGAATCATCACCAGACATGGTGAAGTAAGATGACTTAAGGATTTTCGTGTTTGAGTTTTATGCAAAATTATTTTTTTTTGGATCTTCTAGGCTCAGGATACCATGTTAAATTTCATAATCGGGTCTGGGTCCAACCCGTACTGAGGAGAGAGAGTCCACTTTATAAACCCAAGGGAGTTCCACTCTAAAACCAATTGCCAATAGAGGGAGTAGCCCATTGCCTTATAAGGTGGAAACTCTCTCCTCTTTTTATCAATGTGGGATTACACTCACATGTGGAAAATCAGGTTTCTTCACACCTATTGATCCAAAGTTTGGTCTTGCTAGTTAAAGAAAAGGGACAAATTATTTCCCGAATCTATTCTTGGGAAACCCCATTTTGTTGGATAGTGGAACAATAGTCACAAAAATTTTGGATATGGAGATTTGGGTCTTTGAGGGCACTACCACTAAACTGACTTCTTTCTATGAGGCTTATGAAGGCAGGTTTGATTTCAAAGTTTCTAGCGGTAATTTGGCAAGTAGAGATACCCCTTGGGAGTGTTTCGGTTGTGGATTTGGAATGGTCAGATAAGGGTACAATTTTGTTTTGTGGTGGTTGAAATGATTGTGAAGTTTTGTGGTTTTTATGGGTTTTGGGGTGTGAAAATCTTCTTCCTTTTCAAGATCGGGGTAAATATACGAATATGTATTGCGAATACGATCCAAACCTGAAATGTCGGAAGCTTGCCAAATTTCGTTGAATTTTTTTTATGCCTAAGCAAAGTCTTTTCGAGGTCTAAGTCAAATGAAATGGACGTCTCGAGTCGAGAGTACTTGGGCATAAGATGATAAAAATACAACGAAGATTCTAAATGGTCAAAGATAAAAATAATTCACAAGAAAATTATAAGTAAACAAAACCGTGCTCCCCGACAACGTCGCCAAGATTTGATGAGGTTAGTCGCGTGCCCAAATCAAAGATAATTTCCCTAGGCTACGCTAACAACAAATAAATGAAGTCAGGGAAGTAGGGGTCGATCTTAGGGAGACGAGAGTTAGTTGTTATAATATTCTCGTGATGATTACTTTATCTTAGGACGACAATTGATTTTAGAAAGTTATAAACAAATTGCAAAAACTCAAAAGGTGAAACAATGCAAATGACAATGATAATAAAGAGTATAGGGAGATTAATTATGTCAAGGTGGAATTTATAAAATATGTAATTGATTCATTTTTTAAGTCATACAACATCTTTGGAATTGTTGCTACCATAGGATAATTTCTAGCGAGCTTTCACGTTTAACTAGATTGAATGACCATGCTATATATCCTTAGTCTATTCAATTCCCGTCTTTCAGTCTAGGAATAAAGAACATCATGTTTAATCAAAAATTATGATCAAGAATTATTAACCAACAATACAATCCAAGCATGCAATGGAACAATGATACAAATGCAACAATTCTTTTTCTAACAATTCCAAATCACTAATCTAACATGCTCACCCTATACCCCTAGAATTAAATCTACTCACTCATTTTTAGATAAGATAATATGATTGTCATAATAAGATTAATTAAATTAATCATTCTAAGATTATGATTGAAGAACTATATTTTATAAAGGTGGTTGATATATGACGATGATGATCTAAAGTGATGACAACAATTAAAGATTTATATAAATAAGAACTAGATCTTACTTGTCATAAACTAAAGATTTATAAGATGAATTAAGATTGGAAATGATAAGAACTAACAAAAGACATAATTACTACTTGAATTAAGGGTTAAGATAAGTATGATCAATCCAAGGAAGGTTATGCAAAACCTTAAACAACCACACTTCCTCAAACAAAACTTCAAAAAGATTAAAAACTATCTAAAAGAACCTTTTATTAGAAAGGAAATAAGATCAGAGAAAGCATATATGATTTGTGTTGAGAGATGTCCAACAATACTCTTCTTATACATGCCTTGGAAGACGCGTGAAATCAATACAAATCATTACCCTCCATTAATTGGAAGGAGCTCAAATGAGGAGCGAGTAGAAACTTGCGAACCCGATTGGGTTTGTGTGTCCCCTATCGGGGACGCATGTTTCTACGCGCTTTTGCTTCGTCTTCTTTTCTTCACACATCCCCATGCAATAAACCCGATAGGGGATGTGATATCGATCCTTGACTTCCGTTGACCCCTATGGCACAGTAGTTGAGTTAGGGGTTGGCTTCATTTTGACTTGCTTTGTTCTTCTTGATTGATTCTTTGTAAGCATGTGGTCCGACTTTATTTATTCTTTCTCGAGGCAAGCGAATGCTCCCGGAATGCCTTTAGTTCATCAAGACTCGCCTATACTATTCTCGTGTTTTAAGAATAATGCTCAGAATGATAGGATATGGCGCATAATCGTCATTTTATCTACAAAACTTAATTGAACACGGAAAATGCCTAGAGAGCGATATTAGCTCATATAATCACTTTAAATGGTGTACATGACTTATAAAACCGAGCTAAATCAAGGGGTGAAATCACACAAAAATAGCACACATTAGTAATTAACTTAGATATAAAGGAAAAATGATGCTATAAAGGTTTAATGTTTATATTTTATGTCTAACCACTAGTCATACGATTATAATCTCTCTTTTGAAGAAAAAAGATAAATAAATATATGGGATGAATATGATAGAAAGCACTTTGTTGATACTTAACTTTGAATTACTTTAGCGATAATTTAAAATTATATCATCATATAAGTTACATAGACAAAGTATTTTTTATTGGTACGGATAATTCTCTCTTTTCAAATAAAAAATTTAATTAACTAAATCATTATTATAATTAAGTGACTCCATTAATTATATTGACCACTTTATCGTTCTTTCTCTCACCTAAAAAAATGTTAAAACTAAAAAATTAACATTTAACATAACGTTATATTAATGTCTCTTATATAATAAGTATACTATTGATTTATGTTCATATTAAAAATTCGGCTTGAAAATTAAGAAATAAATAACTTAGGATTAATTGATAACAATACTCTGAACTATGGGTGTACCGCTTAAAATACTCTAAACTATGATTTAACTACGAATATACCCAACAATGACACACCTCCACTTTGAATAACTAGAGTAACCGGTAATCTGATAAGCAGGCCACCTTTGTTTTTAAAGCTATTTTCCTTTATTTATATGTCATTTTCCCAATCCCCCTTCTTCTTCTTCTTCTTCTTCTTCTTCATTTTTAATCATTATTCCACACAAAAATAGAACTCACTCCTTTTTTGCCCTTATCTATTGCTCACCTCAAGCCACTCCAGTGAACTTTCATCGTCTCATTCCCCGTCGAGCATCCCTAGCCCCGCCAAACGCCAATCGCGGACTCGCCTCCTCCTCATTTCGAACTCAATATGATTTTCCGATCAACAATTTCTGACCACGACAACAACATATATAAAGAAAAAATGAAAATTAATTCTTAGATCTACAAATAATGGTGAGCAATTGTTGAAAACTAAAGACATTAGAGACTTTTTCGGAACATTTCTAATCGAGGCATGTGCTCGTCGGTCGGAAATCTGATCGTTGGTGTTGATTAATTGAATGTTGGGGGTGGATGGCGTGGTCGATGGTAGTCGTGGGGAGTGGTGGTGGTCGTGAGATGGCTAGGCTAGTATTAGTGGTGGGTGTGGAGATGGTGAATGTGTCATGTGTGGTAGTGAATGATGGGTGTGGGGTCTGCCATTTTCCTTAAATAAATTTTCCTTCTCTTAATCATCTCCTACATCATCATAATATTAACTATTTTGTACTATTGGTGATGTATATGGGTTGAAGACTTGAAGGGCACAACAATAGAAGAAGACGTTTTTTTTTTGCAGTAAAATAATCAAGGCAGGAGGAAGAAGATGATGAATGATAAGGGAGATAGAAGTGGGCCCGAGTATATTTAACCTGGTACAACAGGTTTAAAAAAGACCAATTTTATTTAAAGTGAAGGTGTGTCGTTGTTGGGTATATTCGTAGTTAAATCATAGTTTGGAGTATTTTAAGCGGTACACCCATAGTTTAGAGTATTGTTATCAAATTAATGCAATAACTTATTGCTAAAATACTAATTTTGAGTACAAAAGAAGATGATTCAACTATATCTAATTATATAATTGCGACAACCACCAAATTTAAAAGCATAATTTGTTGAATCTTATAACTATTTATCGTTTTTATAAAAAAACCTAAAATTAAACTCACATCTCTTAATTCATTTTTGAAAACATAGACGGAGTCATCAGTACCCTAAAGCAACCATCAGACAAGTTATTAATATCATCAACGTGCAGTCTCCCAGCAACCCACAAGCAAGCTCAGACAAGTTACATGTTAAACTCTCTACTCACGATTCCCCAATGGATCACATCAGTTTTGAAAACAGAGACGGAGTCAGTACAATTATGCCACAATAACGAGTCAATCAAAACAATAACATCACAGCCATCTCAAACAACATACAACCACCACGAGTAGCCGGGTTCCCATCGCAACGAGTAGCCGGGTTCACATCGCAACAAGTAACACACCCCTGCCGATGTCATACCGCAACACTGGACATCAAAATCCTCGCACATCGCAACGAGCAAACTCAGTTCAATAATGTGCACATCCCTCTTGTGATGGGAATCGGAAGAGATGAAACATGGGGATGAAATCATTTCCCGACATGGCTCACACTATATACAAATCTCAATCCAACAACCACAATCATCATATCATGCATATCAATAGTCAATTATAATACAACAATAAAAATAATAATACTGAATAGGGAAACTCTATCTCAATAGCACTTTCGATCAACAATAACAATCAAGGCAAGCCAGAATTGCTCCTCTAAGAAGTCTCCACCTAGAAATCATATATAATAATCTAGCATCAAGATCTATTATCAAATAATCCATTCCCAACGACTACCCAGATTAGAGTTTTGTTGGATCTATTTTATAGTTTTGATAATGACACGTGTTTACTTGATAATGTGCTTTACTTGATATATCATATGCATGTAATTGTGTGCTTTTGTCTTATCATAACTAGCAACAATTACAAGAAAGGAGATCAAAGTTATAGGAGCTGAAGGCATAACTTTGAAGATTTCTGTGAGACAAATAAGTTATAGGAGCTTGAGGTATAACTTTGGAAGTTCCTATGCAAAGTTATAGCTATTCTGGTTATAACATTGAAGAAACAATTCAAGCAAAATCTACTTCAAATAACAAAAGACTCAAGATGGAGGGTCTTCGTGATCAAGATGAAGAGATGATCCGTATACTGAAGATCTTTGTGAAGATTAGATAGTATAGGTCGTCATTCGGTAACTATTCCATTAGAGTGATTTTAAGGTTGTAAAGTTATGACACGCTTATAACTTTACATACTAAAGTTCAAAGTTATAGCTTTAACCTATAACTTTGGATGATAAAAGTTGATGCATGATTTTGGAAATAAATCTTTTAAATGTTTTAAAAAAGATAAAGAGTATTTTTATATTTATCAAAAGTTTTAATAGAGGATGTATTTATGAGATTCTATTGGCTAGTAATACAACTTATGGGTTGTCATGTTACCTAGGGTTTCTAATATATTCTATCTCAATTTGTTATTAACCTAATAAGCCCACCTAGTGGTTGTGCCACGTAGGGTTTCGTGAGACCCAAGGATTGTGCCTCCTATGGTTGCGTGCTCATAGGGTTTCGTGGTAGTAAGGATTTCGGCCACCATAGGCATGTTTCCTTGTTTACCTTAACCTAGGATTCTAATAATATCTTTACAACAATATTTTGAAATATTAAAGATAAAAAAATTTCTAAAAGATAAAGCAAATAATATTTTGAGATATTAAAGATAAATATCTTTCTTAAATATAAAGCTAGGGTTTTAGATTTTATATCTCCTATGCTTCTACTATAAAAACTCCTTTCGTCTCAATCATTCAACAACGACTTTTATACAATTGAGAGAATTTTACAAATTGTTTTTAAACAAACTTTGAGCAAAATATTTATTATTTTTGGTGTTTTTTTTTTACGAAAAAGTCGTGCATCTTCTTTGTCAATCGCTTACATGAAATACGTTATTGGATAATAGTACATCACATAATCTTACTTATTCTTTAAAGAGAATCCTTGTGAGTTATACTGTACTTTCCTATTAACGTAAGATAGTATAGAGTATTTAGTGATACTCACCTTGAGTTATAATCATAGTTAATTATACGAGTGGGATGATTATACACATAAATTAAGAAAATGTTAGTCTTTAGTTACATGCAATTATAACTCGCTCTTTGAATATATAATTCAGTATTTTCAAAAATCTAATTGTTGAAATTATATTTTATTTATAACACGACTTTAAATATGAAATGGAGGGAACAATAAAATGTATAAATAGATGTAAAATATTTTTTCCTTGGTGCGATTTTGATTAATGGTTAAATATTATGATAATTTGACGAAAATGTTATGAGGCATAATAGTTATTTATATTTGAAATAAAATAGATTTAATACTAACATATATCAAAGAAAAAGAGTTAATTATTGGTTGTTTATGAATTCACAATCTCCCGATCGGGACACTCGGTCAAGTGTTTAGATACTCGTCCGAGTGTTTTGCTAACTCGGTCGGTGCCACCTAGGCAGAAGCCTGCCTAGGACACACACCTGACATACTCGGTCGAGTACGACCCGCTCGACTGCGTACCCAGCTATCAGAATACGTCGTATTACACACATAAATTAAGAAAATGTTAGTCTTTAGTTACATGCAATTTTTTATCTTTGAATATATAACTCACTATTTTCACCAATCCCATTGTTTAAATTACATTTTATTTCTAACACGACTTTTAATATGAAATGGAGGGAAGAATAAAATGTATAAATAGATGTAAAATACTTTTCCCTGGTGCGATTTTGATTAATGGTTAAAAATTGTGATAATTTGACTCAATGTTATGAGGCATAATATTTATTTATATTTGAAATTGTAACACCCTAGAATTTCCGCTATTTATTTTATTCGAATTAATTAATTACTTCTCGGAAATCCTTATTTTATTAGTCAAAGTTATACCTAATGTTAGTATAACTTCATTGTTGGGCCAAATCCTCCTTATTATTTCTTATTGGGCCTATTTTCTAAATAAACCCTAGTGCCCATTAGCTTCTCTATAAATACCAAGCTAAACCTAACCTCCTTCCCTTTTTTTTATTTGAAAACCCTAAGCCTAATTCTTTCCTCTCTTCCTCTCCTTTGTGCCGTGTGGTGGCCTCCCTTCCCCTAGGGTTTCGTGCCCCTCCTTCCACATTTCTTCATCATAAATCATTCATCTTCGTTCCTAGATCGATCCTAGCCAATCTATTCTTCAATCGTTGTAAGTTTTATATTTTATTTCCATCTTTTCGTAGTTTTATGCGCTAGATTATTAATTAGGATCATTATTATTGTTGGCACGTGTTGATGATGATGGTGAAGGCTTCGTGGACAATCCGGAGGAAGATTGTTATATTCTAGAAGAAGATTTATCGTAGATTTTACGCTAAAAAGGTAACTAGGTGTTTTCCTTTAATTATGTTTATAGAAAGTGAATTATTAACATGATATAATAATTGATTGTATGATTAATTGTTTTTGTGGTTATTTATGCTTATGATTCATATGTTTAATTGCATTTAATATTTATGTTGTTATTCTATTTTCAATTATTTATTTGGTGCGCGAACAAGGGTTCAAATCGCGAACCCTAGCGTCGTTTTGGAGGCGCGGCCCCTAGGGTTGGCCGTGGCCTAGGGTTTTGGCTTCTCCTTGTGGGAGAGGCTAGGGTTTGCTTATGTTGAGAAATTAGGATTTTGGTTTACATCATTAAGGTTATAGCTGAAGTTACTATAACTTTGCATGTAAGCTACCCTAGTTATACCTATTTGAGCTATAACTTTGAATGTGACGTTATGGTGCGGTGTACTATAACAAGACTCGTTGTGGTGACATGGCGGTTTGTACCGTGCAGTCGACCCCTCGGTGATGGTGTTATAGAGGACTAACCTGTGACAGAAGAGAGTTATAGTTGATGATACTATAACCTCGCACGTATAAAGTTATAGCTTGAAGCGCTATAACTTCACTAAAGTTGAGTGAAAGTTATAGCTGAAGGTACTTTAACTTTGCTGAAGTTAAGTGAAGGTTATAGTTGATGATACTATAACCTGACACGCTTAACTAAGGTTATAGTTGAAGTGATATATATAACTTCACTAAAGTTGAGTGAAAGTTATAGCTGAAGGTACTTTAACTTTGCTGAAGTTAAGTGAAGGTTATAGTTGATGATACTATAACCTGACACGCTTAACTAAGGTTATAGTTGAAGTGCTATAACTTCACTAAAGTTGAGTGAAAGTTATAGCTGAAGGTACTTTAACCTTGCTAAAGTTAAGTGAAGGTTATAGTTGATGATACTATAACCTGACACGCTTAACTAAGGTTATAGTTGAGGTGCTATAACTTCACTAAAGTTGAGTGAAGGTTATAGCTGAAACTGCTATAACTTCACTAAAGTTGAGTGAAGGTTATAGCTGAAGTTACTATAACTTCACTAGGGTTAAGTGAAGGTTATAGTAGGAGGTACTGTAACATTGAGTTGTTATATGCTTCTGTGTCTGGTGTTATGGTAACTCGAACTATAACATGACCTTTGAGGTGTAATGTTATAGGTCAAGATACTATAACCTTTGGTTATATGTGCTTGCTTATGTGTGGTGTTATGGTTAGTTGAACTATAACGCTATGTTTGCATATCGTATTGGTTATTCCTATTCCAATATTGTTGGACAGTCAGTTAAACTGTTCCACTAAGTTGAGTCGTGATGTTGTTCACGCATGTTTTGTACGGTAAGTTAAACTGTGCATTTGTTTGTTGCTTAGTTCGAATAGATGACAGTAGTATCAGTAAAATACTATCGGAATGAATCAAGAGCCGCCCTTCGGGGGTTTATTTGGTCTATGTTCGGGGGTGGCCAGAGACATCAGTTAAATGCTCTAGGTCCCGAGTGTCGATCGATGTACAGTTAATGCATCGAGTGGTCTGGCCAGGTCTTAGGCATATAGGCAGTGGTGATACGCTATACATAGTACCGTGGAGGCAGTGGTGATACGCTCCACAACCGACAGAGGCAGTGGTGATACGCTCTGTCAAGTTAGAGGCAGTGGTTATATGCTCTAACAGGCGTTCGCTCTATTCGCTATGCTTTGTTGCTAGCATTGTGCCTTATGTTGCTATGGATCGTGTGCTACTTTGGGTCTTGAATGTGTCCATTGTCTAGTAGTCGCATATGGTCTAGGTCTGCAGGATTTCATTCATGTAGGTTGTGGTCCCGTCTCATGGTAAGTTTGATTCCGTATCATGTTGTATAAATTGCTTCACATGTCTGTTATGATTACTATCAGTTGTTATAGATTGTTATTAATTCAGCCTGTTGTAAACATGACTTAAAGAGCACTTAGTTACTCCCGACTGATTGTCGACCCCCATTCTCAGGTTGAATTGGTTGCTGCTTGTCTGGATGTTGTGCTGGAAAGACTTATTGCGAGAAGAATAATTTAATTAGGAATTTATTTAAGTTAAGGATTATTAATAATGTATTAGTTTAGTTTTGAGTTTGAGTATCGATCCGGATTGGTCAGGTGTTTCCGCCACCTTGACCCTATTCATCTTTGTACTCTGATGGATTATTTATTATTAAGGTATTTCTTTTTCTTTTTAAAATCCGGGTTGTTACAGAAATAAAATAGATTTAATTCTAACACTTATCAAATAAAAAGAGTTAATTATTGGTTGTTTGTGAATTCACAATCTTTTTTTTATAAAACACCTGATTTTAATATTATATTTTACAAATATTTTATTTTATTAGAGATTATCATTATTTATGTCAAATTAATAACAAATTTGAGTATATTTAGCACCATTATATTTCAAATTGTAATTTTATCTTAAATAAAGTTATTACAATATCAATCGTCTTAAAATAAACATGTTGTAATATTATTCGTTAAGATCAACTAATATTTAATCGTCTTTATAATATTATCGTGATTAATATTTGTATGTTATTGATGTAGCTGGAGCGTGTCATTACCAACCAATTATTGATTATGCGAAAAGAACCAATAAATTTCACTCGTGTGGAAATAATAATTGAAACTATTAGGAACTCTCTAAGTCAACACTTAAGAGTCTCGGAAGACTTTTTATTATATAGGAATTGTCGACAAATAAATAAGGTTAATGTGTTCAAAACAACTGCCTTTTTAAATATATTTTGTCGAATTAGATTAGGTTAGTCCTTTATGCCCCAACCCGAATATACCAGCATACATTACTTTCACTTTCAAATATTACGAAGGTACATCTTATGTATTGCACCAATACCTTTTTAAGTGTTAAGCAAATAACTATTTTGCTAATTAACATTATTATGGGATATATTATACGAAGTATGTGTTAAAATAGGCGTGAAAATCAGTTTTTTTCCCGGATGTATTACATCTGATGCACAATCCTTACGTGATGAAAATTAAATTAAATTGAATCGAGGAAAAAATAAATTTGGTCTGAATTTAATTTTCCGTCATGTATCTAATGAAGAAGTTGGGTTGAAATTTGCGACATTTAAGTCTGATTTGATGTAAAACTGGTTGATTTTATATATCTAATATAAATTTTGGTTTTCAACAATTACGAGTATTAGTAATGTGATCAGCAAGTACATTACGTTATTAGGAGAAGATAGATATTGATCTCCCTCTCGATATCGCAACCAATTGACCAAATTATTACACATTCAACCATACATGCCAGGTTTTTAACGGTATTTGTCTCTCTTGCTATTATCTCAATGATACTAGAATTGTTTGTGTCATTTCCCCTTATCTAAAATCCAACTCATATTTGTTTCCGAAAAAATCTTAATCATCTTAATTAAGATCTTAATAGATTATCACTCATTATAATGATTTTTGAGCTGTATTTCAATGAAATTTCACACTTTAAATACCTACATTTTGAAAGCTTTTCCATATTAAAAACAACAGAGTATCATCAAGAAAAAATCTGTACTAAATCTCTCAGATTCATCATTCGTCATTTTTTATATTTTAAAAAAATTAAATTTTTATATCGTCAAAACAAAATTAAAAGCGAGTGATATATACAACTTCATTGTTGTTTGTGTTTTGGATAATATGAATTCTGATGAGCCTAAGAATCACATGTCAATGGAAACAACACCGTTATGGAAGATCATCTCAGTCGCGTCGATAGCGGCCGGGGTACAATTTGGGTGGGCACTACAATTGTCACTCTTGACACCCTATGTTCAACTATTAGGGGTTAGTCACTCAATGTCATCTTTAATATGGTTATGTGGACCAATATCAGGTATATTGGTCCAACCAACAGTGGGCTATACGAGCGATAGGTCCAAATCTAAGTTTGGTAGACGAAAGCCTTTCATCACAATCGACACCATATTGATATGTTTAGCTGTGCTTTTGATTGGGTTTGCTGCGGACATTGGGTATGGATTTGGTGATGATCTTAGTAAAAAGACCAAGCCTAGAGCTGTGGCCATTTTTGTTGTGGGGTTTTGGATCCTTGACATTGCTAATAACATGGTCCAGGTTAGTATATAAATAGTTGTGCTCTTGTAATAACTCTTCTATTTTAAATTTCAATCCAAATAATTATGTAGAAATATTTTAAATATCATCTCGTCTGATCTCACAATTGTTTAGGTTGAACCTAGCTATTTTGGTTGATAACGTTAGTTTATACAAAATGTTTTCAACTACCATTTTTATAACATTGTTTGCCATATAATTCCAATCATAACATTTATCCATCATGCATGCTTATATATACAGGATCCAAGCAGGGCATTCTTGGCAGATCTCTCAAAACATAACCATGGAAGAATGAGACTAGCCAATGGATTCTTCTCGTTTTTCATGGCAGTAGGAAATATCCTTGGTTACGCGGCGGGGTCGGGTGCCACACTGTATAAGATATTTCCTTTCACATTAACAAATGCTTGTGACACATATTGTGCCAACCTTAAAACAAGTTTTCTTATAGACATTATCTTCCTTCTCTTAGTGGTTGCGATCCCACTATTTATCGTGGCTGAACCCGAGGTCGAGATTGTTCACAACGATGACGTTCCCTTTTTTGCACAAGTGAAGACATCTTTTAAGAACCTTGGAAAGCCAATGTGGTTTCTTTTCATTGTTACTGCTTTCAATTGGATTGCTTGGTTTCCTTTCATTATGTTTAACACTGATTGGGTTGGCCTTCAGATCTATGGTGGCAACCCAAAGGTAAATTTCTTCTTCTTTTGTTAGTTTTCGTGGGTAAAGGAAGTAGTTACACAATAATAATAGTGATATACATCATAATCTTTTTTTAGTTCACTAGACTTGTAATATTACCCGAATCTGTTTCGCGTAATCGGAAAAAGAAGAAAAAAGCTGCAAAATTGATGGTGATACAAAAAGAATGCTACGTAGTTAATTAATTCTCACACGTCATGTAAACGAACTGAAGTATTAAAAGCGCTAAAATGTAATCATAATACTTATGATATTGGTTCAAAACTCGTTTTTGTTGGATTTTTTTTTAATTGTAAAATGTATGACCGAAACTCTGGAGTAATCAATCTAACCTTTTTAATTTTTTTCAGTACACTTAATCAAGAACAATCTCGTTGATCATAATAACCTCATACGAGTGTATCAAATCTCTCAAAAATCCGACATGTAGTCAACTTTGACAAGTGATGACTCGACTATAACTTATCGTATCGATGTGTATATTATTGCAGGGGAGCCCAGAAGAAATAAAATTGTATGACATGGGAGTACGATCAGGGGCACTAGGGCTGATGTTAACAGCAGCAACATTAGGGCTAATGTCCATAGCCATTGATCCATTGTCAAAAATGTTAGGTGGTGGAAGAATAACTTGGGGTCTTGTTAATTTTGTATTGGCTGCTGCTTTAATATGCACATTGCCTTTAACCAAGGTAGCCGAGAAAGCTAGAGAACATGCGCCTCTCGGAACGCTGCCTAGCAGCGGAGTTAAATCAGCCACTTTAGCTCTCTTTGCCGCCACTGGAATTCCACAAGCGGTCAGTTTGACACTCGTAACTCATTGTATTGATCTTTATCACAACTTATTATCCACAAAAAAAAAAAAGAGGTTATCTTGTCAATTTTCTTTGTTTTTAAAGAAGTTCAGTATACAAGCATATGCCTCCTTAAGCCTAGTAACATAATGCCTCGTCTCTCCTAGTCACTTGTTTATCTTTTGTTAAGTTATTTCTCATAGTGAATCAAAAAAACTAAACAAATGATTAGGATATAGAGAGTAACACTTAATACTTAAACTATTCGTAGATTATCAAATTTTACATGAATAATTGTCTTGACAGGCTACTTATAGTATTCCTTTTGCATTGGCATCAATGTTCTCATCTGACTCTGGAGCTGGCCATGGTAAGATTAATTGTGCCCTACTTAACTCTTTTTCTTTTCAGATTAAAATAAATCACGTAGTACAATTATTAATCAAGCTTCTTTATATTTTTTTAATTATTATTTAGGACTGTCACTGGGGCTCATGAATTTGGCGATCTGTGTGCCACAAGTAAGTATTTGTCTAGTTTTATTTTTAATTATTGGGCACATAAATATATTACAAAATTGTTTTAATCTCATACTATAATTTATTACTCACCTACGTAATTTATTTAAATTATTTGTCGTCTTTGTTTTGTAGATGCTGGTGTCATTAATTAGTGGTCCTTGGGAAAACTTATTTGGAGGCGGCAACTTACCTACATTTTTACTTGGAGCTGGCTCTGCAGTAATTAGTGGTGTTTTAGCTCTTACCATAATTCCTCCCTCGAGCGCTAATGCATGAGAGTGCCAGAAATTTATTTTTACTGACCTAGGGTCAAGAGCTCGATCAACTATGTTATTTTTAAAGCCTTGTATATACTTTGTTCGCAAGTAGATGATTAAGTAATTTATTTTTTAGATTACTAAAACACAAGATGATATATAAGCTTAGTTTTATTGTTACACAAAATTGTATATTAGAGTTGTAAGTAAGGGTTTGCTCACTATATATGGTATTCTTTTGTATCCATCACTTTATGTTCTTTATAATGTCTACGGGATTATTTGTTGTACATTTATACTTTTATATTACCATATAATTATGAGTTCACATCTTATTTTTAAAGAAACATATTTTACTCATAAATATTTTCCAAAACAAAATTTTGTGTGATGTAAACTCTCGATTGCAACTCAAACATATAAATATATTTTACAAGACAAGCTTGACCTAAATTGTGTAATAATCATGGAATCTTCCGATACTTTCCCAATGTGAAAGCGCTTTCGATTTTCCACTTATGAGAATGATCTTTCTGGGACATGAACTTAAGATCTAAGAATCATCAATCAACCTCTGAGATATACCATGTAAACGAACATTTCAATGAAAGTTGAAACTAATATTTGGAATCCAATCAATGGTTTAACATTCTAAAATAATACCGAGTACAATTCATATATTAAATTTGTCTACAACTTTATGATCAAATTATTTGTTAATAAATCTTTTTTTTTTTCCAAATTTTTCGTTTCATATAATGGATAAAGCTCTAGTGTTATAAATTTTGTTGTAACTATAAATTATTTTTTTCAACAATGCACGCAAGAATAAAAGTATTCCTCTTTTCTCTTTTAGCGATTTTAGACTTTTATCCCTTCCCGGGCTTTTTTATCTCACATCTCATTTCGTACAATGATGATTTCCTATGTAACACAACTTTCATTTTCACTAATATGAGAATTTTAAATTTGTACATTCGTAATGTCCCGTTTAATCCAATTTATTATTCCAAATCTGTAAACAAAATAAGCCTAAATTATAAGTTACTAGTTTGAAACTCGTGCCTTGCACGAGATAATTAACTTAATTATAATGGAAAACAACGTTATAAGGGTTTTTTGTCGACATCATATGTCTAACCATTTGTTTACATATGCTTATAATATATCTTTCAAGTAAAATAAAAGATAACATACAAAAATGATGAATCTGTAAGAAAACACTTTGTTGATACTTTGTTTACATATCGACCATTTTATCGATATTTCTATGAGTTACCAAAAATGTTAAAACTTGAAAAATTTACATTTAACGTAATGTCATACCGCAGCACTGGACATCAAAATCCCCGCTCATCGCAACCAGCGAACCCATTTCATTAATGTGCACGTCCCCCTTGTGACATGGGTCACAAGAGACGAAACATAGGGGTGAAATAATCTCCCAACATGGCTCACGATACACAAATCTCAATCAAACTACCACAATCATCATATCATGCATCTCAATAGTCATTCATAAGACAACGATAAACATAATTATACTGAGTAGGGAAATCCCTCAATAGCACTTCCAATCAACAATAACAATCAAGGCAAACTAGAATTGCTCCTCGCCCTAAGAAGTCCCCACCTAGAAATCATATACAATAATCTAGTATCAAGATCTATTCTCAATTGATCCATTCCCAACGACTACCCAGAATAGGGTTTCCTATAATTTACTCAACTGTACCAAACTTGACTAAAGATGACTGACACTTACTAGCACGATTGATGTGAAAGGAATATCCTTAATGCTCAACGACAACGATTACTTGCTTGGAGATGATTATAGTGATTAGGGGGAACAGAGGTGTGATTAGGGTAAATGCGAAATGATTAGGAAAACCGTCGAATATGATTTTATAACCCTCAATCATTTTAATCAAAACAGCGCAAATACACAAACCCGATCGGGACACTCGGCCGAGTGTTTAGATACTCGTCCGAGTGTTTTGCTAACTCGATCGGTGCCACCTAGGCAGAAGCCTGCCTAGGACACACACCTGACATACTCGGTCGAGTACGGCCCGCTCGACCGCGTACCCAGCTATCAGAATACGTCGTATTACACACATAAATTAAGAAAATGTTAGTCTTTAGTTACATGCAATTTTTTATCTTTGAATATATAATTCAGTATTTTCACCAATCTCATTGTTTAAATTACATTTTATTTCTAACACGACTTTTAATATGAAATGGAGGGAAGAATTAAATGTATAAATAGATGTAAAATACTTTTCCCTGGTGCGATTTTGATTAATGGTTAAAAATTATGATAATTTGACTCAAATGTTATGAGGCATAATAGTTATTTATATTTGAAATAAAATTGATTTAATTCTTACACTTATCAAAGAAAAAGAGTTAATTATTGGTTGTTTGTGAATTCACAATCTTTTTTTTATAAAACAACTGATTTTAATATTATATTTTATAAATATTTTATTTTATTAGTGATTATCATTATTTATGTCAAATTAATAACAAATTTGAGTTTATTTAGCACCATTATATTTCAAATTGTAATTTTGTCTTAAATAAAGTTATTACAATATAAATCGTCTTAAAATAAACATGTTGTAATATTATTCGTTAAGATCAACTAATATTTAATCGTCTTTATAATATTATCGTGATTAATATTTGTATGTTATTGATGTAGCTGGAGCGTGTCATTACCAACCGTTTATTGATTATGCGAAAAGAACCAATAAATTTCACTCGTGTGGAAATAATAATTGAAACTCTTAAGAACTCTCTAAGTCAACACTTAAGAGACTCGGAAGACTTTTTAATATATAGGAATTGTCGACAAATAAATAAGGTTAATGTGTTCAAAACAGCTGCCTTTTTACATATATTTTGTCGGATTAGATTAGGTTAGTCCTTTACGCCTCAGCCCGAATATACCGGATGCAACCTCTAATAATTAGATCGACATATAAATAGGCAATTTTACATTAATTTAATTTGTCTAGATATAGATTGAAGGGTATCTGATCAATTTAAATCAAAATATTTTATTTTAGTCTCTTCCGCCAGCATACATTACTTTCACTTTCAAATATTACGAAGGTACATCTGATGTATTGCACCAATACCTTTTTAAGTGTTAAGCAAATAACTATTTTGCTAATTATCATTGTTATGGGATATATTATACGAAGTATGTGTTAAAATAGGCGTGAAAATCAGTTTTTTTTTTCCCAGATGTATTACATCTGATGCACAATCCTTATGCAGATGAAAATTAAATTAAATTAAATCGAGGAAAAAATAAATTTGGTCTGAATTTAATTTTCCGTCATGTATCTAATGAAGAAGTTGGGTTGAAATTTGCAACATTTAAGTCTGATTTGATGTAAAATTGGTTGATTTTATATATCTAATATAAATTTTAGTTTTCAACAATTACGAGTATTAGTAATGTGATCAGCAAGTACATTACGTTATTAGGAGAAGATAGATATTGATCTCCCTCTCGATATCGCAACCAATTGACCAAATTATTACACATTCAACCATACATGCCAGGTTTTTAACGGTATTTGTCTCTCTTGCTATTATCTCAATGATACTAGAATTGTTTGTGTCATTTCCCCTTATCTAAAATCCAACTCATATTTGTTTCCCAAAAAATCCTAATCATCTTAATTAAGATCTTAATAGATTATCACTCATTATAAATTTTTTTGAGCTGTAATTAAATGAAGTTTCACACTTTAAATACCTACATTTTGAAAGCTTTTCCATATTAAAAACAACAGAGTATCATCAAGAAAAAATCTGTACTAAATCTCTCACATTCATAATTCGTCGTTTTTTATATTTTAAAAAAATTAAATTTTTATATCGTCAAAACAAAATTAATTAAAAGCGAGTGATATATACAACTTCATTGTTGTTTATGTTTTGGATAATATGAATTCTAATGAGCCTAAGAATCACATGTCAATGGAAACAACACCGTTATGGAAGATCATCTCAGTCGCGTCGATAGCGGCCGGGGTACACTTTGGGTGGGCACTACAATTGTCACTCTTGACACCCTATGTTCAACTATTAGGGGTTAGTCACTCAATGTCATCTTTAATATGGTTATGTGGACCAATATCAGGTATATTGGTCCAACCAACAGTGGGTTATACGAGCGATAGGTCCAAATCTAAGTTTGGTAGACGAAAGCCTTTCATCACAATCGGCGCCATATTGATATGTTTAGCTGTGCTTTTGATTGGGTTTGCTGCGGACATTGGGTATGGATTTGGTGATGATCTTAGTAAAAAGACCAAGCCTAGAGCCGTGGCCATTTTTGTTGTGGGGTTTTGGATCCTTGACATTGCTAATAACATGGTCCAGGTTAGTATATAAATAGTTGTGCTCTTGTAATAACTCTTCTATTTTAAATTTCAATCCAAATAATTATGTAGAAATATTTTAAATATCATCTCGTCTGATCTCACAATTGTTTAGGTTGAACCTAGCTATTTTGGTTGATAACGTTAGTTTATACAAAATGTTTTCAACTACCATTTTTATAACATTGTTTGCCATATAATTCCAATCATAACATTTATCCATCATGCATGCTTATATATACAGGATCCAAGCAGGGCATTCTTGGCAGATCTCTCAAAACATAACCATGGAAGAATGAGACTAGCCAATGGATTCTTCTCGTTTTTCATGGCAGTAGGAAATATCCTTGGTTACGCGGCGGGGTCGGGTGCCACACTGTATAAGATATTTCCTTTCACATTAACAAATGCTTGTGACACATATTGTGCCAACCTTAAAACAAGTTTTCTTATAGACATTATCTTCCTTCTCTTAGTGGTTGCGATCCCACTATTTATCGTGGCTGAACCCGAGGTCGAGATTGTTCACAACAATGACGTTCCCTTTTTTGCACAAGTGAAGACATCTTTTAAGAACCTTGGAAAGCCAATGTGGTTTCTTTTCATTGTTACTGCTTTCAATTGGATTGCTTGGTTTCCTTTCATTATGTTTAACACTGATTGGGTTGGCCTTCAGATCTATGGTGGCAACCCAAAGGTAAATTTCTTCTTCTTTTGTTAGTTTTCGTGGGTAAAGGAAGTAGTTACACAATAATAATAGTGATATACATCATAATCTTTTTTT
Organism: Heliosperma pusillum; assembly: GCA_022085475.1. NCBI lineage: Eukaryota > Viridiplantae > Streptophyta > Magnoliopsida > Caryophyllales > Caryophyllaceae > Heliosperma > Heliosperma pusillum. The sequence continues at coordinate 96,397 of JAIUZE010001617.1, forward strand.
AGTTCACTAGACTTGTAATATTACCCGAATATGTTTCGCGTAATCGGAAAAAGAAGAAAAAAGCTGCAAAATTGATGGTGATACAAAAAGAATGCTACGTAGTTAATTAATTCTCACACGTCATGTCAACGAACTGAAGTATTAAAAGCGCTAAAATGTAATCGTAATACTTATGATATTGGTGCAAAACTCGTTTTTGTTGGATTTTTTTTTAATTGTAAAATGTATGACCGAAACTCTGGAGTAATCAATCTAACCTTTTTAATTTTTTTAAGTACACTTAATCAAGAACAATCTCGTTGATCATAATAACCTCATACGAGTGTATCAAATCTCTCAAAAATCCGACATGTAGTCAACTTTGACAAGTGATGACTCGACTATAACTTATCGTATCGCTGTGTATATTATTGCAGGGGAGCCCAGAAGAAATAAAATTGTATGACATGGGAGTAAGATCAGGGGCACTAGGGCTGATGTTAACAGCAGCAACATTAGGGCTAATGTCCATAGCCATTGATCCATGGTCAAAAATGTTGGGTGGTGCAAGAATAACATGGGGTCTTGTTAATTTTGTATTGGCTGCTGCTTTAATATGCACATTGCCTTTAACCAAGTTAGCCGAGAAAGCTAGAGAACATGCGCCTCTCGGAACGTTGCCTAGCAGCGGAGTTAAATCAGCCACTTTAGCTCTCTTTGCCGCCACTGGAATTCCACAAGCGGTCAGTTTGACACTCGTAACTCATTGTATTGATCTTTATCACAACTTATTATCCACAAAAAAAAAACATAAGAGGTTATCTTGTCAATTTTCTTTGTTTTTAAAGAAGTTCAGTATACAAGCATATGCCTCCTTAAGCCTAGTTACATAATGCCTCGTCTCTCCTAGTCACTTGTTTATCTTTGGTTAAATTATTTCTCATAGTGAATCAAAAAATCTAAACAAATGATTAGGATGTAGAGAGTAACACTTAATACTTAAACTATTCGTAGATTATCAAATTTTACATGAATAATTGTCTTGACAGGCTACTTATAGTATTCCTTTTGCATTGGCATCAATGTTCTCATCTGATTCTGGAGCTGGCCATGGTAAGATTAATTGTGCCCTACTAAACTCTTTTTCTTTTCACATTCAAATAAATCACGTAGTACAATTATTAATCAAGCTTCTTTATATTTATTTTTTTATTATTTAGGATTGTCACTGGGGCTCATGAATTTGGCGATCTGTGTGCCACAAGTAAGTATTTGTCTAGTTTTATTTTTAATTATTGGGCACATTAATATATTACAAAATTGTTTTAATCTCATACTATAATTTATTACTCACCTACATAATTTATTTAAATTATTTGTCGTCTTTATTTTGTAGATGCTGGTGTCATTAATTAGTGGTCCTTGGGAAAACTTATTTGGAGGCGGCAACTTACCTACATTTTTACTTGGAGCTGGCTCTGCAGTAATTAGTGGTGTTTTAGCTCTTACCATAATTCCTCCCTCGAGCGCTAATGCATGAGAGTGCCAGAAATTTATTTTTCATGACCTAGGGTCAAGAGCTCGATCAACTATGTTATTTTTAAAGCCTTGTATATACTTTGTTCGCAAGTAGATGATGAAGTAATTTATTTTTTAGATTACTAAAAAACAAGATGATATATAAGCTTAGTTTCATTGTTACACAAAATTGTATATTAGAGTTGTAAGTAAGGGTTTGCTCACTATATATGGTATTCTTTTGTATCCATCACTTTATGTTCTTTATAATGTCTACGGGATTATTTGTTGTACATTTATACTTTTATATTACCATATAATTATGAGTTCACATCTTATTTTTAAAGAAAAATATTTTACTCATAAATATTTTCCAAAACAAAATTTTGTGTGATGTAAACTCTCGATTGCAACTCAAACATATAAATATATTTTACAAGACAAGCTTGACCTAAATTGTGTAATAATCATGGAATCTTCCGATACTTTCCCAATGTGAAAGCGCTTTCGATTTTCCACTTATGAGAATGATCTTTCTGGGACATGAACTTAAGATCTAAGAATCATCAATCAACCTCTGAGATATACCATGTAAACGAACATTTCAATAAAAATTGAAACTAATAATTGGAATCCAATCAATGGTTTAACATTCTAAAATAATACCGAGTACGATTCATATATTAAATTTGTCTACAACTTTATGATCAAATTATTTGTTAATAAATCTTTTTTTTTCCAAATCTTTCGTTTCATATAATGGATAAAGCTCTAGTGTTATAAATTTTGTTGTAACTATAAATTATTTTTTTCAACAATGCACGCAAGAATAAAAGTATTCTTCTTTTCTCTTTTAGCGATTTTAGACTTTTATCCCTTCCCGGGCTTTTTTATCTCACATATTATTTCGTACGATGATGATTTCCTATGTAACACAACTTTCATTTTCACTAATATGAGAATTTTAAATTTGTACCTCCGTAATGTCCCGTTTAATCCAATTTATTATTCCAAATCTGTAAACAAAATAAGCCTAAATTATTAGTTATTAGTTTGAATACCCGTACCTTGCACAAGATAATTAACTTAATTATAATGGAAAACAAAGTTATAATGGTTTTTTGTCGACATCATATGTCTAACCATTTGTTTACATATGCTTATAATATATCTTTCAAGTAAAATAAAAGATAACATAAAAAAATGATGAATCTGTAAGAAAACACTTTGTTGATACTTTGTTTACATATCGACCATTTTATCGATATTTCTATGAGTTACCAAAAATGTTAAAACTTGAAAAATTGACATTTAACGTAATGTTATACCGCAGCACTGGACATCAAAATCCCCGGTCATCGCAACCAGCGAACCCATTTCATTAAAGTGCACGTCCCCCTTTTGTCAGGGGTCACAAGAGGCGAAACATAGGGGTGAAATAATCTCCCAACATGGCTCACAATACACAAATCTCAATCCAACTACCACAATCATCATATCATGCATCTCAATAGTCATTCATAAGACAACGATAAACATAATTATACTGAGTAGGGAAATCCCTCAATAGCACTTCCAATCAACAATAACAATCAAGGCAAACTAGAATTGCTCCTCGCCCTATGAAGTCCCCACCTAGAAATCATATACAGTAATCTAGTATCAAGATCTATTCCCAATTGATCCATTCCCAACGACTACCCAGAATAGGATTTCCTATAATTTACTCAACAATACCAAACTTACTAAAGATGACTGACACTTACTAGCACGATTGATGTGAAAGGAATATCCTTAATGCTCAACGACAACGATTACTTGCTTGGAGATGATTATAGTGATTAGGGGGAACAGAGGTGTGATTAGGGTAAATGCGAAATGATTAGGAAAACCGTTGAATATGATTTTATATCCCTCAATCATTTTAATCAAAACAGCGCAAATACACAAACCCGATCGGGACACTCGGTCGAGTGTTTAGATACTCGTCCGAGTGTTTTGCTAACTCGATCGGTGCCACCTAGGCAGAAGTCGGTGCCACCTAGGCAGAAGCCTGCCTAGGACACACACCTGACATACTCGGTCGAGTACGGCCCGCTCGACCGCGTACCAAGCTATCAGAATACGTCGTATTACACACATAAATTAAGAAAATGTTAGTCTTTAGTTACATGCAATTTTTTATCTTTGAATATATAATTCAGTATTTTCACCAATCTCATTGTTTAAATTACATTTTATTTCTAACACGACTTTTAATATGAAATGGAGGGAAGAATAAAATGTATAAATAGATGTAAAATACTTTTCCCTGGTGCGATTTTGATTAATGGTTAAAAATTATGATAATTTGACTCAAATGTTATGAGGCATAATAGTTATTTATATTTGAAATAAAATTGATTTAATTCTAACACTTATCAAAGAAAAAGAGTTAATTATTGGTTGTTTGTGAATTCACAATCTTTTTTTTATAAAACACCTGATTTTAATATTTTATTCTATTAGAGATTATCATTATTTATGTCAAATTAATAACAAATTTGAGTATATTTAGCACCATTATATTTCAAATTGTAATTTTGTCTTAAATAACAATATCAATCGTCTTAAAATAAACATGTTGTAATATTATTCGTTAAGATCAACTAATATTTAATCGTCTTTATAATATTATCGTGATTAATATTTGTATGTTATTAATGTAGCTGGAGCGTGTCATTACCAACCGTTTATTGATTATGCGAAAAGAACAAATAAGTTTCACTCATGTGGAAATAATAATTGACACTCTTAAGAACTCTCTAAGTCAACACTTAAGAGACTCGGAAGACTTTTAAATATATAGGAATTGTCGACAAATAAATAAGGTTAATGTGTTCAAAACAGCTGCCTTTTTAAATATATTTTGTCGGATTAGATTAGGTTAGTCCTTTATGCCCCAGCCCGAATATACCGGATGCAACCTCTAATAATTAGATCGACATATAAATAGGCAATTTTACATTAATTTAATTTGTCTAGATATAGATTGAAGGGTATCTAATCAATTTAAATCTAAATATTTTATTTTAGTCTCTTCCGCCATCACACATTACTTTCACTTTCAAATATTACGAAGGTACATCTGATGTATTGCACCAATACCTTTTTAAGTGTTAAGCAAATAACTATTTTCCTAATTAACATTGTTATGGGATATATTATACGAAGTATGTGTTAAAATAGGTGTGAAAATCAGTTTTTTTTTCCCGGATGTATTACATCTGATGCACAATCCTTATGCTGATGAAAACTAAATTAAATTAAATCGAGGAAAAAAAAATTGGTCTGGATTTAATTTTCCGTCAGGTATCTAATGAAGAAGTTGGGTTGAAATTTGCAACATTTAAATCTTATTTGATGTAAAATTGGTTGATTTTATATATCTAATATAAATTTTGGTTTTCAACAATTACGACTATTAGTAATGTGATTAGCAAGTACATTACGTTATTAGGAGAAGATAGATATTGATCTCCCTCTTGATATCGCAACCAATTGACCAAATTATTACACATTCAACCATACATGCCAGGTTTTTAACGATATTTGTCTCTCTTGCTATTATCTCAATGATACTAGAATTGTTTGTGTCATTTCCCCTTATCTAAAATCCAACTCATATTTGTTTCCCAAAAAATCCTAATCATCTTAATTAAGATCTTAATAGATTATCACTCATTATAACTTTTTTTGAGCTGTATTTCAATGAAATTTCACACTTTAAATACGTACATTTTGAAAGCTTTTCCATATTAAAAACAACATAGTATCATCAAGAAAAAATCTGTACTAAATCTCTCACATTCACCATTCGTCATTTTTTATATTTTAAAAAAATTAAATTTTTATATTGTCAAAACAAAATTAAAAGCGAGTGATATATACAACTTCATTGTTGTTTGTATTTTGGATAATATGAATTCTGATGAGCCTAAGAATCACATGTCAATGGAAACAACACCGTTATGGAAGATCATCTCAGTCGCGTCGATAGCACTTCCAATCAACAATAACAATTAAGGCAAACTAGAATTGCTCCTTGCCCTAAGAAGTCCCCACCTAGAAATCATATTCAGTAATCTAGTATCAAGATCTATTCTCAGTTAATCCATTCCCAACGACTACCCAGAATAGGATTTCGTATAATTTACTCAACAATACCAAACTTGATTAAAGATGATTGACACTTACTAGTACGATTGATGTGAAAGGAATATCTTGAATGCTCAACGACAACGATTACTTGCTTGAGATGATTATGGTGTTTAGGGGTGAATAGAGGTGTGATTAGGGTAAATGCGAAATGATTAGGAAAACCGTCGAATATGATTTTATAACCCTTAATCATTTTAATCAAAACAGCGCAAAAACACGAACTCGATCGGGACACTCGGGTTCGTGTTTAAATAGTTATGCTCTTGTAATAGTTGTGCTCTTGTAATAACTCTTCTATTTTAAATTTCAATCCAAATAATTATGTAGAAATATTTAAATCATCATCTCGTCTTATCTCACAATTGTTTGGGTTGAACCTATTTTGGTTGATAACATTAGTTTGTACAAAATGTTTTCAACTACCATTTTATAACATTGTTTGCCATATAATTACAATCATAACATTTATCCATCATGCATGCTTATATATACAGGATCCAAGCAGGGCATTCTTGGCAGATATCTCAAAACATAACCATGGAAGAATGAGACTAGCCAATGGATTCTTCTCGTTCTTCATGGCAGTAGGAAATAACCTTAATACATATTTTCTTTTAGACATTATCTTCCTTCTGTTAGTCTAATTTATTATTCCAAATCTCTAATGAAAAGAAGCCTAAATTATAAGTTACTAGTTTGAAAATCCATGCGTTTCACGAGATAATTAACTTAATTATAATTGAAAACAACGTTATAAGGGTTTATTGTCTATATCATATGTCTATCCATTTATTTACATATGCTTAATTATAATATAATACGGAGTATGATACTGTAGAATGAGAATTTATAATGCAATTACTTAAAGCCATGAATTTTCCTCCTCAATTTGTTGATATGCTTATGAGCTGCATTCAGTCTCCTTCTTATACATTGTCTATCAATGGGAATAACTTTGGGTTCTTCAAAGGAGTTAGAGGCTTAAGACAGAGTGATCCATTATCCCCTCTAATCTTTACTATTTGTATGGATTACCTATCAAGAATCCTCAATGTTATAGGAAATCAAGCTGACTTTAGATTCCATTCCTTCTGTGGTACTCTGAGACTCAGCCATCTACTCTTTGTATATGACCTCCTTATGTTATGTAAAGGGGATGCTAAGTATATGGTCTGGTTACTTAGAGACTTTGCCACTTTCTCATCTACTTCTGGCTTATGACTAAATAAAGAAAAATCTGTTGCGTACTTCAATGGGAGGTGAGAGGTAATGTCATGAATAAGATTGTTCAAATCTTTAGATTCACTAAAGGTAATCTTCCATTCAAATACTTGAGTGTGCCCATATCTTCGAAGAAAATTAGCAAGAATAAGGGGTACCAGCTTGTTGAAAGAGTAGTAAAAAGAATTAAAACTTGGAGTGCAAGGAAACTCTCATTTGCAGTTGCATGCTACAGCTGAAATTCCAGGTGCAATTCAGGCCTGATGACCTGGTGGACTGGTCAGGAATGGGAGGAGAAGAAGCCTACTCAAAAGGAAAGTCATTTGTGCTTGTCATGTGGGTATGGCCTACATGATATGGACTACTAGAAACCAAGCTAGATTGAGTTTGTGTGTGAAGATGCATGGACTGCTGGTGGACCAGATTATCAAAGTCATCATCCCTCGAGTTCGAGGGAGCAATTAATAAGTTAGGATTGGTATACTACGATTATATTATTATTATATTAGGAGTCTGGTTATGGTAGGATATTAGGAGTCTGATTATGGTAGGATATGGGATTTCCTAATCCTGCTAATATTCTCTATTGTATTAGTATATATACAGAGGTTGACATGAATAATAAACATAAGAATTATTTCCCGATATCATATTCTAGCATGGTATCAGACCTAAAATAACAAAATAAAGATCCTGAAATACGAGCAATCAGTCGTCATGGTTGACGGTGAGGGACCGAGCAAGATTGACTCGACCTCCCCTTTCTACATAGGAAATCATGATAAACCCGGTGAATTTATTACCACGTCTCAACTCAAACTTGATAACTTTGATGAATGGTCACATTCAATACGTGTGGCTCTCAAGGCAAGACGCAAATTCGTATTCCTCGATGGCACCATTGATGCACCAAAGGCAACCTGCACGAAAGATGACTAGGAGACGGTTCACTCTATGCTTATTTCCTGGCTAACTAATACAATCGACCCAGAGGTAAAAAGCTTGCTTTCTAAATATGAGAATGCCAAAAATTGATGGGATGATCTCCATGAACGATTCGGAATCATTGATGGACCTTGTATCCAACAAATTAAGGATGGTTTACACGACTGTAATCAAACCGAGTCTATGACGGTTGCTACATATTATGGCAAATTGAGCCAATTGTGGGAGGAATTAGACAAATAAAAACCTATCATCTCGTGCAAATGCAACAAGTGTGAATGTCACGTTGCAAAACAACATATAGAACGCAGGGAGTCTGATCGCTTTCATCAATATTTGCTCGGCCTGCGTCGTGAAATTTATGGACCTCTCCGCTCTGTTTTGTTATCACAATCTCCCCTCCCCCACTGTCACTTGTGCATTCCTTCTTCTTAGCCAAGACGAGGGGGTCAGGGGACTTGCCCAACCTGTTAATCCGGTGCCGGATATTGCGACTTATGTATTGCGTCCTCCTATCCGGCCTCCTGTTTAGACTCGTCCTCCGTCTCAGATGTCGCGTTCAGACCGCCAACGGCTTATTTGTTCCCATTGTAAAAAGAAAGGACATGACTGAAGTAAGTGCTTTGGTTTAATGGACGAGTTACCTGACCGGTGGTACGAAATAAAGGGTTTAACTCCTCCTGCTGCACGTGGTGGGGCTGCTCGTGGTGGTTACTCTAATCGTGGCCGTGGGGGAGGAAGGGGAGGCTCAACTCGTGGTGATGTGGGTGCTAGTTCAGCAAAATTTGAGTCTAGTAATGCTGTAGCTACCACGGACGACGGGGATTCCTCCAAACCTTCGGTCACAGTTTATGGCATGCCCTCTCACACGTACTCTGGTAAGTGGCTCATTGATACAGGTTGTTCGCACCATGTTACAAGTTTGTTGGGCAATCTACTCGACATTCGAGCTATTCCCAGCCGTGTTGTAAGGCTTCCAGATGGGACTCAAGTCCTTGCCTCTCAAGTTGGCCGCATTAATTTAACCCCGACCATCTCCCTTGATCCCGTTCTCTATGTGCCTCAACTTCGTTGTAATTTAATTTCCGCATCACAATTAAGTAATGCGCTTGACTGTCAATTTATTACTAATGCCTCTACTTGCATGATACAGGATCGGCGTACAAGAACGGAGATTGGTAAAGGTGACAGGCTGGATGGGTTATACTACTCGCATCAAGATACACACATAATCACGAGTAATGTCGGAATTGGGTCAAGCGTTTCTCTATGGCATAGGCGTTTAGGACATCCCGCTGAGAAAATTATAAAGCTTCTTCCTTTTGTTCGTAGTAGTAACGACACGTTGCCAAAACCCTGTGAGGTTTGTCATCGTGCTAAACATGTTCGAAAATCTTTTCCTTTAAGTAATAAAAAGAGTAGTTCTGTTTTTAAACTTGTGCATTGCGACATGTGGGGTCCCTATAATCCGTTTTCCCTATGTGGAGCTCGTTATTTTCTCACTATTGTTGATGATTGCTCGCGTGGTGTTTGGATATATTTATTAACTACAAAAACGTCTATGAAAAATTTATGAACTTTATAGCTATGGCACGACGTCAGTTCTCTGCTGAAATTAAAATTGTGCGAAGCGATAATGGCACCGAGTTCAACTCCTTGAAACCTTACTTCGCTAAGCATGGCATTTTATTTCATACTTCATGTGTTGGTACGCCTCAACAGAACGGGCGAGTCAAGCGAAAGCATCAACACTTACTCAACATGGCTCGTGCCCTTCGTTTTCAAGCTGGGTTACCTATTCGGTTTTGAGGTGAGTGTGCTTTAGCGGCGGCTTATCTCATTAATCGGACTCCTTCCGTACTCCTCGATGGATTGACATCTTATGAGGTTCTGTTTGGTTGCCTCCTCCATTCGAGCATCTACGGGTTTTCGGGTCTTTGTGTTATGCTCACAATCAACATGTCAAAGGTGATAAATTTGCAAGTCGCAGTTGTAAGTGCTTGTTTTTGGGATACCCTTCCGGTAAGAAGGGTTTGTATCTCTTTGATATGGAACGAGAGGAATTTTTCGTGTCCCGTGACGTGGTTTTCTACGAGGATAAATTCCCTTATCTCACAAGGGACTCATCGAATTCATGGGGGGCTGACCTGTTCATCGATGAGCCCATTGGCAACGTTGTGGAACCCGATACTGGTTCCATTATTCCCCCTTCTGGTCCCACGGACAGTGGTGCTACGGAGCAAGTAGTGGACACTCCTACCGTGTCAGAGGGGGGCTGATACTTCCGAGAGAAGCGAAGAGGAGCTCCCTCGTGTCTCGCCTGAACAACACATGGGTCGTGGCCAACGCACCAAAATTCCGTCTACTTCCCTTCGTGATTATGTTGTGAGTTCTACTGTGCGTGGTACTAGCTCATCCACTGCCTCTCATGTCACCACACCATCTACGTTTTCAGGTACTCCGTATCCTCTTGTTAATTATTTAGATTGTAATAAGTTCACCATTGAATACCGTCACTTAATAGCTACTCTTATGACACATAAAGAACCGGCTTCTTTCCAAGAGGCAGTAAGAGATGAAGGTTGGCGAAAAGCTATGTATGCGGAGATGCAAGCACTTCATGATAATGGGACGTGGACTTTGGAGCCACTTCCTCCATGTAAATCGGAAGTAAGTGGTTATATAAAATAAAGTACAAGTCTGACTCGACGATTGAAAGATTAAAAGCGAGATTAGTTGTTTTCGGTAATCACCAAATCGAAGGTATTGATTATGCAGAGACCTTTGCACCTGTGGCAAAAATGAGTACAGTTCGTACTTTTCTTGCCGTTGCCGCTGCTAAGAATTGGGTCCTCCATCAGATGGATGTCCATAATGCTTTCTTGCATGGGGATCTTGATGAAGAGGTGTATATGAAATTGCCTCTTGGTTTTTGGTCCACCACACCAGGTATGATGTGCCGATTACGAAAGTCCTTGTATGGTCTTAAACAAGCCCCACGATGTTGGTTTGCCAAGTTAGGTAAAGCCTTGAAGGATTACGGGTTTGTCTAGAGTCACTCGGATTATTCTCTTTTCACTTGCCGTCGAGGAACAATACGAGTAAATACTCTTATTTATGTTGATGATTTAATTATTTCTTCTAATGATTCCGCTGCTCTTACTATCTTCAAAGATTATCTTCACTCTTGCTTTCATAAGTTAGGATTGGTATACTACGATTATATTATTATTATATTAGGAGTCTGGTTATGGTAGGATATTAGGAGTCTAATTATGGTAGGATATGAGGTTTCCTAATCCTACTAATATTCTCTATTATATTAGTATAAATACAGATGTTGACATGAATAATAAATACGAGTATAAGAATTATTTCCCGATATCATATTCTAGCAGCAATACTAGTGTAATGTGTAATAAGGATAAGGAATGGATTCAATATGTCTTAAGGAGTTAATGGCCATAGTTCTATCTCCATTTAGCCAATTATTGTAATTGATTATGTAACATTGTGACACTTGATTTTAATATCTATACTTACATTCTACCAAAAAAAAAAAGATAAAGAAAATAAAAGATAAATAAATACATGATGAATTTGTTAGAAAACACTTTGTTAATACTTTGTTTACATATTGACCATTTTATTGATATTTCTCTCACCTAACAAAAATGTTAAAACTTTAAAAATTAACTTTTAACGTAATGTTACATTTAAAATCTCTTATATAATAAGTATACTACTCATGTATGTTCGTAAGTTAAAAATTCGGCTTGAAAATTAAGAAATAAATAATTTATTATTAAATTACTAAATTTGGTATGTAATTATATAATTGTGAAACCACCAAATTAAATTCCTTAAAATAAATATATGATAATATCGTTTGTTAAGATCACTAATAAGTAATCATTTTTATAAATATTTAGGTGATTAATATTTGTATCTAAAAAAAATTTCGGTGTTGTGGAAATAATAATACAAACTTTTAATGGCCCTCTAAGACAATACGTAAGAGACTCAAAAGATCGTGGGTTAAAAATTAAGTTCCAAGTATGACTCTTATTGTAATCCTAGGATCTTCCACCTTATGATAATATTCTGATGTGAGACAATTAGACTATTTATAAGTAGTATATATAACCCGAATATTCTGATGTAATCATAGGATCGCTCATCAAAAGCAACCCGACCCGAATGACCTAACCCGAAAAGACTAACTTGAGACCCGAAACTAACCCGAATTATAAAACCCGAATATAACCCAAAACCCGAATTTACCCGACGCGAACTGAACCAAACTTGACCCAAGTTTTTTTAGACCCGTAACTAACCCGACCCAAAACCACTCGACCTAAAACTACCCGACCCGAAACCACTCGATCCAAAGGTGACCTGATTTAAATGACCTAAAGTAACCCGAACTAGCTAATTTGAAGTTACATTCAATATTATTACATTAATTTGACTCGTTCAATAATGAGCCTAACTTAAAATATTTATATACAATAAAATGAAAAGGTTATCTTGAATATTATACTACGATACGTGGTAAAATTATGATATCTTCGAAGTCGACTCAAATTAAGCCGGCCTGAACCAACCTGATTAGAATAACTATTGACCCGACCAAAAATTACCCGACCCGCTTAACTGGAAAATGACCCGACCAACAAACCCGAAACAGACTTGAAACTCGAAAGGACCCGACCTGTCTCGAACTAACCCAATAATGTGACAAACCCGAACTAACCCGATCCAATTGACCTAAAACCAATCCGACTAACCTATTTGCTAAGTCTTTATCCATACAAATAATGTGTATTTGACTCGTTTTTATATCCGTTTTAAACAAAAAAGACTTATTGAATTGTATAAGACCACCATTGTGACTTGCAACTGGTGAAACTTGTAAGGCTTTAACTTTCCAAAAGAAGAAAATAGTTAAAGAAAACCACGAGGGTCCTACCCTTAAATCACCCACTTTGATGAGGGTTGGATATAAAACCCTTGTACCCTAATTAAATTCCCCTTCTCCCCCCTTTCTCCTCCTCCTCTCACACACACACCTGACTAAAAAACAGCAACACAGAAGAAACAATGGACAGAGATATGGGGAGCTCTGCCGCAAATGGTGGTAGGTCAGTTGATAAAGGTGTCGACTTTGCTAACTATTTCTGCACTTATGCTTTCTTGTATCACCAGAAAGAAATGCTTTCTGACCGTGTTAGAATGGATGCTTACTTCAACTCTATCTTTCAAAACAAACACCACTTCCTTGGAAAGGTATAATTTTTAACTCGATGTCAGCTAGTTTAGCGGGTAAAGTTTAAACCACTTTCTAATTGGTTTGCTGAATTAATTGGTAGAAAAACTTATTTGGGTATTTGGTTTTATGTATGTTTTACAGTATATTATGGGTGGTCCTACCTACGCTCCAAAATATCCCGGGACACTCTTTTTATGCGTCATATGATGGGTTTGCCCTTTAATTTCCAACTTGTCAAATAGAGTCATTATAATAAACTTTGGGGTATATTCGTCCAGGACTAATAAATAGAGTGTCCCGGTAGTTTTTGCGAGTGTATTTATTTGTACCCTATATTTTTTGTCTTTAGGTGGAGAGAAATTAATTTAGTTGGTAAAGTTGAAGTTATTAATAGAAAAACTTATTTGGGTATTTGATTTTATGTAGGTTTGTTATAAAATTTTTACCTTTAGGTGAAGGGGAGTTAATTTAGTTGGTGAAGCTAAGTGAGTTTGTATGGTTGTGGTGAATCACTTGCTAGAAAAACTTATTTGGGTGTTTGATTGTATGTGAATCACTTATATGGAAATGGAATTGAGTAATGTTGGTAGCTTAGTTGGTGAAAGATTTGTAATTTGTGCATAAGGTGTTATTTACATTATATGGTGGAGATGTTTTGTTGTGACTTACTCCCTTTGTCTCAATCATTTGTTTACCTTTTATATACTCTTTGTGGGAGTGTTTTAATCAAAGGTAAACAAATGATTGGGAGAGAGGCAGCATTTGATAAGAACTAGTTTGTATGTATGAGCGGATGTTAGATTAGGTGTGGTAGGCATAAAATTTATCTATATGTTAGAAATTCGACTAGCTCAAACGGTAAAGTTCAAGTCCTTAAGTTGAAGACAAAAAAATTGTGTTGTAAATTGATCAGATTTTAGTGTCTGTAAGGAGATGTTGATTAAATTAGTTGATAATAGAGTCGGAGAGGTTCTATCGGTACTTGAATTAGAACAATATTTGTTTCAGTTAAGGTTTTGGCCTCGTTGTGCTTTGATACATAGGACAAAAGATTCTGTCTTTGAATGTGATGTGACTATGTGAGGTTTGATAAAGGGGAATGATTCTCTGGTTTCATTCTTTTGAGTAAGTTTTGAATTGATTATCCTTTGAGGTTTTTTATTAGAGATCTATGTGTGGAACTCAGAGTTGATGGTTAATCTCCATGTTGATGGCTGATCAGATATCTATGTTACTCCGACATTTCATAATATATTCAGAACTCGGACATAGGTGAGAGTGTGTCATGTGTAACACTTGATTTTAGGCCACAAATGATAAAATATCCGAGTTCGACACTTAGTAATTCTTCTCATTCTTACGAACGTTTATGTTGTGGGAGTATGTCTGAGTATGTGGTTTAGGCCTTTGTTTTCATCAAGAATTCATTTAACGCTCTTGTCTTCTACACTTGGTTGCATACTGTCCTCTACACTTGGTGACATACTTTTATTTGTATGAATATGATTATTGGATTTTTTTTTCTTTTTATAATTTAATTATGGTGCTGAAATATGTGCTCTTTAATGTGGGAAAGACGGTATTAGATGTGGGAACGGGGAGTGGTATTCTTGCAATATGGGCAGCTCAAGCTGGTGCCAGGAAGGTCTACGCTGTCGAAGCTACAAAGATGTCTGAACATGCCCGGAATCTTGTTAAAGCCAACGGCCTTGAGGCAATCGTTGAAGTTATTGAAGGGACTATTGAAGATATCTCCCTTCCTGAGAAAGGTATTTCTCTCTGTGTGTTGTGTTGATAAACACACACCTGATCTTATAAATCTGGGCTAGGAATGTTCATGTAATTGAGTAATTTTTCTGTGTAGTTGATGTAATCATATCAGAGTGGATGGGGTACTTCCTTCTGCGTGAATCCATGTTTGATTCTGTTATCTGTGCTCGGGACCGTTGGCTGAAGCCAACAGGAGTCATGTAAGTCCCAAAAGAATTATTACTCCTTTAGATGATATGTTCCATTTATTATGTAAGTTGATAGATACCCAGTCATTGTAATTGCTTTTTTCGTAGTTTCCACCTGCATGATAGAATCCATAGCACTATAAACTCTGTAGATAAGACAATTTTGTAGCATCGTAAATTCGTAATACGATCTTTATAAAATTATTAATGAAAAATATATGTTATTGTTAAGTTTAATAGTTTTATGTTTGCAACTTGAAAAAAAATCCTATCTTGATTTCTCCTAGTTCCCAAGTGGTACATTGTAACGTTTGTATTGCCTAGTAATGTTGGTGTGTCTACCCTTGGAGTGGGTATGCTAAATTCATAATACTTGTCGTTACATCTTCAGCTTCTTGTGACACGAAATTCACTGCGGTTGTCTTTTATGCTTTAACTCAGGGCACTCTTCCATTAGCATCATGTAAACAGTTTTTTTTATTTGAGGATCCACTTTGGTCAACATGAACTCCTGAAATAATGTATCCGAGGTGTCCTTAGCAATTTAGCATAACTTCCTTCTAACATGTAATTATGCACCTCCTTTGTTCCCACAGATAGTATATGTATTTTGTGTATTTTTTCTCAACAAATAGTTCACTTTCATCTGTTAGGCATTGTTTTTAAAGGTCGAATGTGAGATCTTTCTTTAGTCTACTTGCATGTGGTTCACTAAAAAATTGATGATAAAGGGAGTAAAACATCATGTTTGGTACTTTGATGTTGCAGGTATCCAAGTCATGCTCGCATGTGGGTGGCTCCCATATGGTCTCGTTTGGTGGATCAGAAGCTGGATCACTATGAAGGGGCTATGGATGATTGGTCCGCATTTGTTCATGACACCAAAAGCTCTTATGGTGTGGATATGAGTATACTTACTGATCCGTTCACTGCAGAACAGAAAAAGTACTACTTACAAGTGAGTGACATAACCTCTTTCGATATAACTAAATGGATAAATTAGGACCAAACCATAGCAACAAGCCCATCATCATTATATAAATGTGGATGTCGTATAAGCATAACCTCTCATATTTTAGGATCGATTGGTAGAAGAGTAGCTGTTCTTCATTGTATAATGTTTTTTTTCCAGACTTCATTATGGAACAATCTTCATCCTGATCAAGTAATAGGGACAGCTGCTATTATCGAGGATATGGACTGTTTAACTGTTACAGTTGCTGATATACTTAGTCTCAAATCAAAATTTTCCTCAACAATCACGGAAGAGGATACAAAATTCTGTGGATTTGGGGGCTGGTTTGATGTTCAGTTCCGAGTGAGTCAAAAATATTTTACCGTCTTTCTATGACTCTAAGCAACTTTGATTATTTTATCAATCTTACTCCTTTCTATCTTTATATCAGGGAAGAACTGAATGTCCAGCTAGATGTGATGTAGAGCTGACAACTGCACCCAGCATTCAAAATGGTACACATTGGGGTCAGCAAGTAAGTAGAGTAACACGATGAAGTTGCCTCGTCGTGTAATTTTGTTTTGGTTTGAAGTTCAAATTTAGTATCAAGTGAGAAAAATATCATCTGCTATTTCTTTTTGTCTGTAGCTCGATTGGTGTTTTTTTCCCCATCAGCGTGATATTAAATTCTCCCCCATGTCAATGAATAAGCCGCATTTGACACTTCTAATGGGAAAAGAAAAAAAAAAGTCAAATAGGGCTTATTCAATGAAATAGAGGTAGTATTGTGCACTAGCCTATATATGATATATTTTCAGTTTCCGCACACTGAGATTTCGTTACGGCTCATACTAGGGTAAAAAATGGCAATATATAGCTTATACCACTAATTTGTGACTGATATAGGTCATACAGCTCACACTTGGTTAACACATGGCATAGATACAACTCATAACAGACTTATACGTCTAAGATGACCATCACAAAAAGAAGGCACACTAAACCACGACATTTTACATGCCACTGCTTTATAATCTGTTTTCATAGTTTGCTATTGACGGACCATTACTGGAATTTAGAATCACGAGGTTAAGACATGCTAGTGGACAAGTGGTTTAAGTTGGATTCTCTTACTTTAGCAATTGGGAGTATTGTTTAAATCATTGAACCCATACTTAAGAGTTGAGACATAACTAAGGGTTGAAATGAAGAAGATTGTTGAATATGCTACATAGCTAGTTAGTTACTTGGTTATAATGGATAATTATGTAACCACTTGGCATTTTTACCATTTTGTTGATTTCAGGTATTTCTTTTGGACTCTCCTATTCGGTTGGCAAAAGGCGATGCTATAAATGCTTCCTTTGAAATGAATCGTTCTAACGAAAACCATAGGTTGTTAGAGGTTGAATTTGGATGCGAGATCAAACCGTCTTCTAGCAAATCAACCCCGCCATTCATTAAGAAGTTCTACATAGAGTGAGGAGGGCTACAGATGAAGCATACTTCTGCTGGTTCTGTTGACGATAACTTTGGTAAGCTTTCAGAACATCTTAGTAAGCTGTGAAATATTACTACTATATGATTGTGCTTGTTGCCTATGTTAATCCGACAAGGGCATGACTTGGACACTTCATTTCAAACAAAAATCATAGAGATTAGATAAGTGAGTCTCATACTTGAAGAGACCCCACATCAGGCACTTGTAATTGAGTGTGAGCAACATAGCCTATTTCGATTGTAATATATTTCTCACTCTTATTCGACGATTGCCACTTCTCGTATGAAACGGTTTCATGATAAGATTTTTCATGAGATCAACCAATATATTATGGTGGCTGTGGGTTGGCGACTAACAGGGGGTGTTTGGTTGGGGGTCTAAAGGAAAGGGAAAGGGTATCAAACCCCTCCATTCCCTTTCTTAGTGTTTGTTTCACCATTTTTCCCTATCCCTTTCCCCTTTCTGTTCCTTCACATACCCCGAAATCCCTCTATCTCCATTCCCCCCACCCTGCAAAGGAATGGGATTCCCTGTCCCCACCTTACTTGGGTACCACTATGAACTCCTCTCATATGCAGCCCTACTGCCATTATCCCTGCCGTCACCGGCGAGTTTGCCGGAGCTGCCAGCTCGCTGGAGCCGGCCCCGCCCCACCTCCACACCCCACCCTCGTCTACCTCCTCCACCCCAAACCCACCCCCATAACCATCCAAAGCACCACAAAATCAGTCCCCCAAACCCTAGAGTTATACCTGTATAAGGAAGTTTTACCCACTATAGACGCTTCACAGCAAGTGCAATCGATGTTGGAGCTGGGCCCATTTCTGGGTTGGGAGGTGCTTGAACAGACTCGCCGGCGGCCGGGCGACCTCAGGCCCGTTGACGAAGGTGACAGGGGTGGTGGTTGGTGTTGTTTGTTGGTGGTGGGTAGTGAATGCCCGAATGGTGGGTGTTGGTGGTTGTATAT
This sequence comes from Heliosperma pusillum, assembly GCA_022085475.1. NCBI lineage: Eukaryota > Viridiplantae > Streptophyta > Magnoliopsida > Caryophyllales > Caryophyllaceae > Heliosperma > Heliosperma pusillum. The sequence goes on from JAIUZE010001617.1 coordinate 114,913, forward strand.
GGATGATTTTTCTTTTACATTCCCTTACATTTTCTACCAAACAATAAGCTAAGTCAAAGGGAATCCATTTCTTTTCCTTTCCTTCACCTTTGTTTCCCTTTCCCCATCCGAACCAAAGGCCCGGCATACCAAAAACTTTAGATGCTAGCTAACAAGAAAAATGAAATAGTAAAATAAAATAATAAGTAGCCATATGCGAGAGATCTCACATTAACATCATTGAGGGACCGTCTCACATGAGAATTTGTGGTGGCTATCTTTTTAGTTAAATAGGGTAACTCTCACCCTACACCCAAAATAGTATGAGACTGTATCTCAAGAGGTTAACTGTTTGATTATATCAAGAAATTGAATTTATTTTGTTACAAGTAGAGGTGGCAGTTCCGCGAGCTGGACCGTGCTTCATGCCGGCCCACCGTGCCTGGCCCTCCTGGAGGCACGGCCCAAGCACGCGTGGTCGGCCTTAGTGCCGCGCCTGTGGCCCTGTGCTTGGCCAGCATTTTTACTGATTTAATTAAAAAATAATATGAAAAATACTCAAATCGGTGTGCCTGGCCGCCGTGCCGCGGCACTAAATTTCCCAATCTTTTGAGTCAGGGGACCCCCCCCCCCCCCCCCCCCGCCCAGTTCACCGTGCCGTGTTTGTGCTGGCCCAAACTGTTCATCGGGCTCGTGCTGGGCCGTGCAGTGCTTGCTGCTCGACAGGCCCGGGCACGAAATGTCCTCTCTAGGTACAAGAGGGCTAATGACCTAATACACATCTTGAGTTTTACCACCTGAAAGTTACCCTTTTTTGTTAATTTCCGCCTACAACTGCCAGAATCCGAGTTATTGTTTGAGTCGTACACTCGTACATAGTAAAAGTGCAAGTGTTGGTTTATTTATCTTAAGCTTTGAACATTTTCCTCCCTCAGGGCACAATGACGATCGGCAAATGCTCAATGTATTATCTTTTCTTGGTCATCCTGAGGAATTAAACTCGAGTGCTCTAATGTATACGAACGATTGCATTATTTGTGTAACTTAACCAACGAAAGGATCTTACAATGGAATGGGAGTTACCCGAATTTGATTAGATTTATCATGTCTTATGCAGCAGAGGAAATATAATTCTGGTTTGAATCATGTCATAAGCCAATTTTTAACTTGGCTTTTGTAAACTTGTTTCCTTCTCATGCTATAAAAATTTTGTGTTATATTGTTTTTGAAAACTGAGTTTAAATTATCTTGTGAAAGTCAATGTAAAGAATGTATTGTTTGGAATTTTTGGTAAAATCAATTAACATTATCCCACTAATTAAAATCATTTAATAAGATTTACTCAATTACTAGGGAAAGACTTGTTAGAATTAACACTCAGTTGTCTAAGTTTGAAAACTTCCTAGATCAAGTTGTTTGATGTGTGGAACTATTATTAGTAATTAAATCCAATGATGTTATTTTCCTGATCGAGTAATCAAAGCAACAAGCTTGTTGTGACGATCTTATATGTAAAATCAACTTATTTATTTGCATATTGAGCTGATGTACAATGTCTTTTGTTTTTGTTTTTTAATGAGCGCACTATGTTGCTGATAAGAATCAAATCTCAATCTGAACTTCACGGTTGAAGTAATAGAGTTCTTACCACTTTAGCATAATGTACAAGGTATTGGTCTTATAGTTAATATCGTCTTGTGTGAATATAAAATATCAGACGGGTCGTTCTCGTATTTGAATTTTGATTTTTAACCTATATTTTGCCTAAACTAGGGAAAAACACAAGATATATTTGCCTATTCTTCTGGTAAAAAAATCAGATTGTTGTCCCCAAAACTATAAAACAAAGAGCATGAAAAAGATGGATAACATCTTGAAAAATCTATAATCACATGATTCACATCCAAATCTTTGTAGCTTTGGCTTTTTCACACGCACAAGGCAATTGGCTATGAAGTCATCCAAACATGCCCACTAAGGAAGGATTCCTATCTTATAAGGCAAATTGAAATATACTCTTATCTTTATCATTGAATTTTTTCTTTTTTTGTAACACTTTTAGAACTTTTTGGTGGTATCCTGTAGATAACTCACTAAAAAAATTATTGCTTTTTAAATTTATTATAGTTAGGAATTATAATCGGTCAAAGTCTCTTAACGATGATGTGTACACTGTACAAGTGAGAAAATCCCATAATTTTAATATTATATAACATACTCCCTTTCATCCAAACCAAAGGTTACACTTACTTTATTTAGATCATCCAAACCAAACTACCCATTCATTTTCGGGTAACAAATAAGATCAACTACTTCTCATGTACCCTATATATTTACACAATATGTCATTACCCCACCCACCCAACTAACATTAAATACTCAAGTGGTCCTACTTCCATTCCAATACTACCCTTCCATTTTCTATGTTTTCTTAAAATTTGTGCTCCCTTCCATGTAACATTTGGTTTGGATAGGGGGGAGTATTTAACTTGCTTGTACCAAGTCGTCACTCTTTTTACTATGGTAACTGCACTTTTGACAAAGAAACTTAAAATGATCATCCATGTGCATGAAATACGTATAACAACTCAACAAGTAATTCATTAAAATAGGAAGGCCAACAAATTATTAATTAATCTTTCACCTTCCTCCTTTATGTTGTTTATATATGAGGTTAAAAAATTTCCGCTTAAAGATTAATTTTTATAAATTGGACTCAACATTTATTATTCGGTTATTCCTTAAAAATACAAACCTCTTAAACATACTTGCTGAAAATAAATTTCTTCTAACTAGGACAAACTTAAGTCACTTACATAATATCTTAATTAGATAATCGGTTTTTCTAACGTGTGCCCTAAGGGCACACATTAATAACCTTAATTTGGAAAGATTCACAACATATTCTCATCACAAATGCAAGTATAAACCTACTTTTACCATAATTAGTGAGATTATCTTGTAAATCTTTCTAAATTAAGGTTATTAATGTGTGCCCTTAGGGCACACGTTAGAAAAACCGTTAAACAATATATTATATTATTATTTGATATTGTGTTGTTCTAAATTTTCAACCACAACTATAGTCAAAATATAATATTTTGGTAGGCTACACTATACTCACCATATACTCTTTAAAATATAATATTAGTATTATATCGGTTTTATATACTTTTGTATTTTTCCGACTACTTTCTCTTATATAATCTATCTTGAATATGTTGTTATCTTTTCATATTTCGTATCTAGTTTAATTTAATTTTAAAGTTATTAATTATTATAAGTTTTCTACCTTTAGTAATGATATTATTATGTTCTATGAACAAGTTTTTGACGAAAAAATTATTTTCATCCAATCTATTCAAATAAGTTTTCTTTTAAGACCTCTTTAAGCTACACGTAAATTATGTCTACGATGACAAAGTATATTAGTTAATGAAGGCAAATTTTTGACAGTTATACTTTCATTTAATTGTCGATCTTATTTGGATTAATTTTTTTTTTATAATTTTCTCTTTTCTTCATCTTAATATTGTACGTGCATGTTTGGCCTAGCTTTTGAGAGTGCTTTTTTACTAAATAAGCACAACCTTGGCCAAACAATTTTTGAAAAAAGTTAAAACAACTTTTTTAAAGCTCAAACGTCAATTTGGAGAGCTAGAAGTACTCTAGCTTTTACTTTTATTTTTAAAGATTTTTAATCCATAAGTGCCAAATTTGTATGTTGTAAACACGTAAATAAAATAAAATAAATACTTCTAAATTTATATTTTTTCATTCTCTACAAATCGAGACCCATCTTGATATACTTTTGAACATTATTTTCATTTTTCATCCGCTTACGTAAAAGTTGTGGTTGAGAAGCTGTTTTTGGTAAAATGTAATGCCAAACACCTAAAATTTATTTAAGAAGTAACTTATTAAAAAACTCATTTTGAAAAACAGAAGCAATTTTCCTAGAGCAAGGCCAAACATAAATGTTGATTTTAATGTGAAGTTTAAAGTGCAATAAATTATGGTGAACAAGTGCAGTGAAATACAAATTATTTAATTATTAGCTTCTATACATAATAATCTAGAAAATCGTGCAACGCACGAGATCTATACTTGTTTACTTATAAAGCAGTTTAGAGAAAATTCAAAGTAAAAGATTTTGTTAAAAAAAAAACCTTTTCCACTTTATTAGTTTATACATTAATTTATGATTAAAAAAATTCCAAAACAAATAATATTTTTATAAATGGAAGATAATGTACATAAATAAAAATTATACGTCCAATTAAATAAAGTCCCAGATTGTTCACCGTTTAGAATTTTTTTTCAAAGACTAACTCTTTCTTTTTAATCCCCTATAACAACTATTTTTGTCATAGTATTAATGATAGATAATTTAAGATATATTTCTCATGTATCACATTAAATTTGAAAGGATTTGATTTTGATATGCTTGTGAAGAAGAAAAAGACTTGATATTATTAGAGATTGTCGATCGTTTGTATTTATGTTCTAAATCTAGATTATGTGTCACTTATGTCATCAAGATCCCTTCTCCATAATAGATGATGAAGTTACTTGCAAACCAACAAGGTAAATGATGATGATAGAAACAAGATTTAAATGACCCATTCTACTTTTCATTTTTCAGTAGTATAAAAGACAAATGCAAATCGTTAGAATGTTAAAGTAAAAAAATATACGTCGAAAATAAAATAAATAACAGTTATATTCACTTCAATAAGCTATTTTTAGTCCATTGGCAACTTGGCTAATTGACTTAATATGCAAAGAAAACTTTTTGATCCAAAAATAACAACCTATCTAATTCTAAATAATAATTAAGATAAAGAAATCACTTCCCATTTTATAAGCAACTATAACAAAATATTGTTATTGCATAAACTCACATATTTAATTCCACTATAATTCCAATCTTTTCCAATTCCCACAAAAATTAGGAAGAATAAACTAATTATTATAATAATAATAATAAATAAATAAACACATACAAATTTCCCTTCCACCAAACTACAGAAAACATAACATAACAAAACGTAACATAAAAAGCTCTCAAATTATAAAGTTTTCATCATTTTTATTCATCTTTGCTCTTCTAAAAGATCAGGTATTTTCTCCTCAATTCTCTCAATTCATCTTTTTTTTTTTGTAAATTTGTATTTTATTTCAAGCTTTTCTGAGTATTAATTAATCCCTTTATATAATTATTTGCATTTTTCTTGTTTTTATTAGTACTGCTACTATATAATTTGTTGTTGTTTTTTTAATTTTTTTTAATTTTTTTTATTTGTGTTAGCTGATACAAGATTGACGATTTTGAAGATCCCATATCATCTTTAGTTTCAGTTTGTTGTTTGATGAAGTTTAATTATTGTTTTTTTGGGAAAAAGTTTGGTTTTTTAATTAGTTCATGTTGTAGTTTGTGGTGGGCTGCAATTTGAATTCAATTGATGTGTGTTTTACTGCTAAAATCACTTTTTATTGGATTTTCATGTTGAAAGATAGTTTCTTTTAGTTGGATTATTGATTTATTAATTTGTATCATCAATTTAGTTTCAATTTTATGCATATCAGTTTACACATTTGAGTTTATATTGTTTATAATATATTAGTTATAGTGAAAGATACTGCTAATTGTATGTTGGAAATTGGGATCTAGAATTTTGGTTTAATAGTTTGGTACTTGATCTTTGTTTTGTGATCAATACTCATTCTCATAGGTTTATTTATTGCTGTGACAGGTATTGTATTTGATTATTTTTGAGGCGGAAAGGCGATAAGAATGAGATTTAGAAAGGGTACTAAAGTAGAGGTATTGAACCTAAAGGAAGGGCCATCGGGATCTTGGCGCTGCGCTGAGATCATTGGATGTGGTAGTCACCGTTATACGGTTAGATATGAAGGGGGTATTGAACTATTTGGGAAATTGATGGTTGAGAGAGTGTCTAGGAAAGCAATTAGACCGAGCCCCCCTCCGGTGGATGTTTTGGAAGATTGGATTCCAGGTGATGTCGTGGAGGTATTGCACAACTATTCGTGGAAGATGGCCACGATTTTAAAGGTTTCAGGACGTAGTCACCTCTTGGTTCGGCTACTTGGTTCGACAGTTGAATTTAAAGCTAATAAATATGATGTACGCGCAAGAATTTGCTGGCAGAATGGTGAATGGATTGTGATTGGGAAGGTATATACGATACTTTTCATTTGCTCTCTTTTTATTCTTCAATTAGTAGGATGACTCTGTTTTGATTTGAATCTCCTAGCTTATAAATAATTTAATTTGTGTTTGTTTGCTTTATGTAGGCTTCCAATAAATGTGAAGATCTGAGGTTCAGGTTCCCATCATCTCGAAATAATATTAATCAGCCTCGAAAAGTAGTTACTTTCGTGAGTGGACGTACGAAGGGTGATAATAAATTAACTATGGAAACTCAAGTGATGCCTTTGAAAATGTTGAAAAGACAGCTATCCCATGTCCATACCCGGGTCGAACCGTATGCAAGGCCCAACAAGAAGGTTAGAATAGGGAACAAAGAGGGATTTTGGAATCAGCTCGATACTATGCAGCAATCTCAATTACCTGAAAAGGTAGAAAATGTTGTTTTCTCACGACAAACGATGCATGAAAACTGCATGCATCCATCTTTTACCAACAAAATTTATGGGCGTTCTGAAATGATTGTGGAAAGGGAGAAAACAGATGGGGATGTTGGATATTCACATTCCATGAGCTTAGAATCGAATGATGATGGTAGTGTCTCATCATCTGTTGGTAGCTGTAGTGTTTATATGAACCCTTCCCATGAATCGCATCGTTTTTTTGCCGCTGGTCAATACGAAGATTATGACAGTCACTCTAGTGATGCCGAGTCTTTTTGCCAATTGAGATCTAAGGAAGGAAATTCTAACCTTCCTACAAAAGAGGTGTTGACCGACGAAATTCGTAGGTTAGAGTTACATGCCTATCGTTGTACCATAGGGGCATTGTACGCGTCAGGTCCCCTAAGTTGGGAACAAGAATTATTACTGACTAACCTTCGGCATTCACTACATATATCAAATGATGAGCATTTGGCCGAGATAAGGAACTTGGTTTCCTCTAGTATTTGCATTCCTAGTAGTTGACATTATATTCTAATTCTCTTTCAACATCTCGTTTATAAGTTTTTTTTTGTTTGTTTTTAATTTTAGGTTCTCTTGAAGGTCTTTGCAATTGAAAGAAGCAACCAAGTCATGCTTCTGTTGCATGCCATGTATTATACATATTATTTCATATTGGTTTCCTCCATTGTATTGACTCTGATGAAGTAAAGAATATTTCAGATTGTCAAATTCATTCTTTTCAGTTTGTCGTCTCTTTAGCTGCCTTCGTCTTCTAGTCTTTCTATCTGCCTTTGTCTTCTAGTCTCCCCTTTTTCTGTTCTCAAACTTTGCGGTCTGAAAAAGATACATGTTTCTTGTATACAGTTAAAATCCTCGGTAGAACATATCTGATATCACCTGCACCTCATTTCTTGTTGATACGGTTGTTAGTTTGTAAATTGTATTTTTGATAAGCAAGTGAATTTTCTTCATTAAACCATGGCACTTATATGAGTGATATCCCTGTATAGTATCCATTATTTCTTATTTTTATGTATTTTTTTTGTAAATCTTTGCATTTGTGCATTTGATCTGCAGTAGTCGGCTTAAAGCAGTAATCATCTGCCTTCTCAAATTGAAAAAGTATCTTGTAAGGCCATTTTACATAAAGATGTTGTAAAACGAATGTCATGTACACAATTACCCATATGCAATACTCCATAACATATGGTTATATGATAATAATGCTCGTGTGAAACTGCCTTACATCAGTACATTTGTTTCACATGTAGCTGTCACATGGTGTTCGTTCTTGGTTGCATTTACGCTGCTAGAATTTCTTTCCGGGAAATGTGTTCTTTTGTTTCTTAACGATAATTGTACATGTCGAATTCATTTGCCGAAAACTATACTCTGATTGTGTCACTTGGTGATCTTTATTTGTTTCATTTCGTGCAAAGAAATCAATATAATATTGATACTTCCCCCCTGCATTTCTCAGGGTCACAGTTAAGGGCTTGTGCACCTTGGCCTTGATGAAAGACGATACGGTTTCCTCTGGATCCATCGTTTTCTCGGCTGCCACCTTAACTCGGTGTGACTGTGCCCATGTCTACTGGATTGTTTTAGAAGCTTATGATGAGCGACTGAATCATCTCTTACACAAGGCTGGCTACTGCATTCGCCTTGAATGCGTCTTTGCTCAAGAATGTAAAGCCAGAATCTTGTGTCTTCCACAAGGTATTTATGGATGTTTATAAATTTTCGGTCTTATCTTTGGGTGAGAGCTTTTATTCTGTTTTGGCTTTCTGGTTGAATTGTTCAATATATTTCGATGGAATAATATTGACAGAGTTCAAGGAATGAGACTTACAGTAAACATTCACATTAATAACAGGTTCCACCATAAAGGGCTTGTTCTTTCGACATACTTTACTGAATTTATGCGATGTTTTCTCAAAGTTGACAGAAATCTATGTGAAAATTTCTCAACTTATATGTTTTGCATTTTGAATTATTTTCTAGCAAGAAGAAAAACGAAAGTTGAAAAGAACAGGCTCTAAGTGTAACAACATGCTAAGTACATTTACTATAACATTCACATTTCCATTATTTCGACGGTAGTACTTCTGAATAAAGTAATATCTGTATGAAGAGCGGTATAGTTAAGCATCAGATATAACTATTATCCATGAAGAAAGTCTCAGTGATTAAAAAGGAAACGGGCAAATAATGTTTGTCCTTTATGTTTTGTTTGGATGTCGGAATTTGGAGGAATGTAATTTTCCTTGTTTGATAGGTTGAATTGGAAGAAAAGGAAATGGAAGGATCCGGTTTCCCTTTTATACGGCAAAACAAGATCCTTCCTCCAAGTTGTAATCTAAAAGAAAGATTAGACTGCTTTACACTTGTTGCTGTTTGCCGCAGAATATGTCAAAGTATTAGGCTTGTCATGGTTTATTGTTGACCGTGTTCTTGTAAATTTTGATGAAGATAGTTTTGATTAACATGTAGATGGCAGCCTTTCCTGCCAAATGGACATTTGTTAAGAACTTGAAAATGAATCTGGAATCTGAGTATGTCTGCAAATGCACA